>NHNW01000007.1:0-253314 GCA_002786025.1 Zasmidium citrigriseum | reverse complement strand
GGAAAGCCTCAAGAAAGAAGATGGCTGGGGCTAGCGGCGGGACCTGCCGCAGTGCTGATGTTGCCTCAAGTCTTCCCGTCTTCTCTTGCCTCGAACAAAGTCATCCCTCTCGTTGTACATCTCATCGCCAGCCACGAAGCTCTGAATTGGAGATCTTATTGAGATGGCATTCTGGAGAATCGTGACAGGATACCAGCATAAGGCTGGAAGATGCATTTCATGGAGGCGGCCACTGCGCGCCTCGTCTACACTCGCTGCTCGATTCTTGACTTACTTTTACAGAAATATCGATTCCCTCTCGTATCTGCTGTGTTTTGCGGATTTCGTATGTTGCATCATTCGGGTTCCACACCGTTTGAGCAGAAGTCATGAACAGCCTTCAAATCCATTCCAATGGCACGCAGTGGCTGTCATGTTCCATCAACGGCCAAACCCCCGAGATCGCGCTGCTTCCTTTTCGAGGAAATGCTCGTTCCCTGGTGCACTCAGATGGCGGTTCTCTCGGAAAGCGTATTCGCGGCGTATATGCCTTAGAATACGATGCCGACGCCTGGCCGAAGAATCCACGGTGCTTGGTCCGGTTCCAACTCACCTTTGCCCTGGTTGCTAATTTCTAGCGCAGACATAGGTCAGACTGGCTCCGTGGCGATGTTAGGATTATGCTGATAAGATCGTCCTTCGCCGGCTTGGAAGTATATAGATGCCTTCGGAGACCGAGACCGAAATTTCGTGGATGGAGAGACATTCTGTTGTCGGCGATTCCCCGTGAGCTCAGGCGTGGTGTTTTGGCCATAAGATAGATGAGATGGAAGTGTCGATATCGAGGAAAGCCGAGCATGAAGGTTATATAAACCTGCAGAGTTCCTTGACTGTGACTGACAGAACCACACAACCACTTCGCCGATCGTCAATCGACCAAGATGAAGTCCACCTACCTCCTCAGCCTCGTCTGCCTCGGTGGCAGCCTCGTGCAAGCCGCACCGCTCCAGGAAAGGACCGCACTCGCCTCCCCAGATGCCTACGCCGCACCGATCGATTACGAGCCCGTCGAGGCACGCGACCCAAGATTCATTGTTGGCTCAAAGCCCCTTCCGGCAGCCGCCATTCCAAGCTTCTGGACTTTCTTGAAGAACAAGATCAAGGGAGCTTTTGGAGGGAAGACTGAGGAGTAAGGAGGGATGTGAGGGGTGGCGTGAAGGTACAGGAGGTCGTTTGGCTGCAAGTGATTGTCATTGTTGCTTGGGCTGGTAGGTGTGTAGGACTTCGATGCTGTGTCGGTACCGCGACAGGTGAGATGATCTTGATGGGTACATGTTTTCGATCGCTGCTCGAGAGCGTTAGCTAATAACTGCTAGCAAATTATCCCAGCAGACTTGTTACAGAACAACTGTCCCGGAGAAGGTACCGATTCTCAATGAATCCCGACTTTGAATTCTTGTGTCGTTTCCTCTCCTTCGACGGGCATGTGAAGTTGAAAGAGAAAGATCAATGAGAGACGACTACCAGCCTGCTAATAAGTTAAACCACCGATTCGAACAACATGGCTCGCACTCAAAGCGAAGTCGTCACCAAGACCGAAGAACACCCTGTGCTCACTGCGTCCGCCGACCATTTCCCCATCTGACTGCACATAGCAAGGGACCACGGCCTACAAGTGGTAAAGTAAACCTTGTCCAATGTCGAACTTCACACAATATCATCAGCCTTATGATCATCGATTCCATCAAACGCCGTGCCGATATTTCATCAAGTCCCTCGACGAACACACGATTCGTTCTGTATTACTCTTATCGCTCGATTCGGGATTTTGAATCTTGATCGAAGCACTTGGCGGTCTCAAGTTGCGCAGTGTAGAGGCAATATACCGTTCAGTCAATGGAGGCCGTAGTATTTATGAGATGAGTTGGAACCAACTCATTGTCCCACTCTTCTGCTCAACAGCACAACCTGCACCAACTACCGCAGCCAAAGCAACAGACACCACAAGAAACCAACAAAAATGAAGTCCACCTACCTTCTCAGCCTCGTCTACCTCGGCGCCGGCCTCGTACAAGCTGCGCCCCTCCAAGACCGCAACGGTCTAGCCATTCCCAACGATATCAACGCCATCCGCTCCGATGCACCCATCGATGCTGCCCTGATCCAGGAGCGCGACCCGAGATTCATGCCACCGGGCCACGGTGCCCTGCCCATTAAGCCCTTTTGGACTTTCGTCAAGGACGGGCTCAAGAAGCTTATTGGAAAGGGTGGGTCTTGATGGAGGAGCAAGACGGGAAGAATTGTGGCAGACATGGGGCGCGATGCCATCAACGTTCAAGATCATAAGGAGTTTCTGGCTCAATGAATCGAGGAGGAGAAGCCTTGGTGGACCTTGTCAAGTTTCGTATGGACAAGACCATGGAGAAAGACTTTGGGAAAGACTAGGTCGATATTCCCGGAAGAAATGAATGTATCATATCATTGCTAGACCTGAGAGTCGCGGTTCTGGCAAACGTGTGAGGTCTGAATAGGAGTGCATCCCCTTTCGCCTTGTGATTGTTAGCCGTCCCTTCACCACTACTAGCTCAGACTAACGTACTGACCGTCGAAAGCCGGTGAGTTTCGACAAAAGCAAAACTATACAGCCGGTATCTCAAGCAGGCAGCTTTCGCTTCTTCCACTGATCTGCCCAGAATGCGTCTTCCGCCAAGGGGTCATCGTTGCTGGTTGGGGCATCTTCGGTGGGTCGAAGCCATTCGAGAATGTCGAATTCGACCTTAAGCCAGTTGGTCTTACGGATTTCGAATGATTCGCTATACGAGTGGATGTTGCTGCTCAAAGCATTGTATAGCAATTTTCCACGAGTATAAACAGGCCAGGTCTTGTACTTCATATCTTTGATCTGGAGCGGCTGACGATTAATCCCAGCTTTTGTTGCCCAATCTTGAGCGTGGAAGTCGAAGTCGTTTTTGAGAGCACGAACGAGCGCTGGTATTGGGTCTGACTTTGCATTTGCAGACGATGCTGCTGGTATAGTAGCCGTTGAGGTGGTAGCAGGTGTATTAGATTGAATGGCAGTAGCTGTCGAAGCGCCAGCTGTCGCTGTAGACGCCGTGACAGTCGTAGCTGGGACTCTTCCAGTAGTAGCATTGAACCCTCGAATCAATTCCTTCAGTTGATCGTCGACAGCGAGATCCCAGGTGATATGCCAGGCTACAGTGGCACTGAGCTTTTTCGGAGGGCGAGGGTATTCTTCGTGACCTGTGAAGGCCATCGAATCCTTCTTTGGAAGCTTTTCTAGAACGTGTCGATATCCCAGGCAAGTGATTATTTGTTGCTTTTTATCGACATCTGAACGCAGCTTTTCGATTTCGTCGTAAAGGATCTTCTGTTGGCGGTTGTCTCGAGAAGCGATGTCTCGCAGTCCCTGAAGTGCATCCTCGAATGTTGAAGGTGCTCTTCCGGCAAGTATTTCGACGAAATCGATGACCTTCAGTTGGAATTGATGATACACCGCTGACAGGGGATGTTGGCTCTTCATGCACTTTTTGAGCCATTCCGATATCCCCTTAAATGTTGCACTAGACAGTCGACTGTATCCCTTGGATATTTCTGCGAAGCGACGTCGACGCTCTAATTTCCATGATCTCGCAACTAGACGGCGATTAGACTGCAGACCGACAGAAACTATCGTAATAGTCGATTCTCGGTGACCAATACTTACTTGCATCTTCCGGCTCATCGTACATCGATAAATGACGACCAAGGAAATCACGCGATTGACTCAATGCTGCTTGTTTGAAGCCCATTGAGTCGACTGTTCGTTGGTTCTGGAGGAGGTCCAACGCAGGGCCACATTTTCGATTCGCTCTTGTAAATCCGTCATTGTTGTTTGATGTATTTGAGCCCGCTATGACTTCCAAAGTTTGACTCTGGAGATCCAACCAGCATTTAAGCCTCTGCCGTCGCATTTTCTCAATTTCCCTGGGGCTTGGGGGTTTGTGCATCCCTCGAATCTGCCTGGCAAGCCAGCTCTGACGACGGCCTGGGATATCGACTACTTCGGGTGCTGCACAATACATGAGGACGGACTCTGATAGCTCTCTGATACGAAGTTCCTTGGAAACTTTCTCGAGACAGAGCACGAAATCCTCTGGGTTTGACTTGAACTCCGTACGAGCGGTTGCAAATTCCTGATCGTAGGCTTGCCCGGTGCCTTCTGCTCGCGCGGTTCCTCTTGCTTGCCAAGCCCTGTCTGCTTGGTCTCCAGGTAACGGTATAAATTCGCGGAGCCAGGGCTTATTATGTAGATGCGAGACCAGAAGATCATCCGGGTTGGCGACGTGTGCAACTATCTCGAACCATGCATCGGCCAGATCGATGCCGTGCGTCTTTCTGCGTGGTATCCACCTGAGATGCTCAAGTCTTTCCGGCCTCAAGCTGCCGATAGGATCTGCTCGTTTTGACCACTCGTGAAGAAACGCAAGTGCGAAAAGAAGTGCAAAAGGTGTCATCATGACCAGGACTAGGTCCGACGCAGACGGTTAGTATTCCGATTTCCCATCAGGCTGGTAGATTTTAACAGGCTGACTTACGGAATCCTGGACCCAAGACTACTTCCTTCCGCCCTTCAGACGCTAGAGGTACTTGACACTCGTAGCTCATGACTTGTCAACCTTTCAAAGTGTCGATGGGTATGTTTAAAAAGCCGTGAATTGAAAGCCGTCGGAAAGGAGACGTGCGCAAGGACAGATGGCCGACAATGTGCCAATCCAAGCCACCAATACATTGACGCTGACGGAGAACTGGCGGGCTGACACAGATCCGAGAGAGACCAGTGAACGGTAGCTAGGCGCAGCAGCTGAGGCTTCACTTCTGCCAATGACTGATAGGGTCGCATACCTTGAATCAAGCCACAGCCTTTCCAACGCTCGTATGTGGGGCCAGATACTCCTTGGTATTGAATTCTCGGCGGTACACTCGTTCTCCCATTGCAGCAGCTGATGGCGAAGGGAACGTGGCGCTGCAGGGAGGTCCCAGTGCTCAGCTTCGTTGGCGAGGCAGAACGTATTCGATTCGTCGGGCTTGCATAGCGGTCGTACAATGGCGTACTTTCGGCATCTTGGCGGCATCGTGCCATGAGATCAGGCGCATCACGCCGTACTCTCCCTTAACACCAATGGAAAGTCCTCCTCCTGCGGCGGCCTCCCCGTACAAAGCGCAAAATCCAAATACAACATCAACCTCAAAAACAACCTGGGTCTTCTGTAGACCAGATTCGCCCAATCCAGCTTCACTTTCCCCTGACCACTGGAGCTAACACTCGAAGAATCATTTGCACTCCCGTTCCTCCCATCTCTCCAATTCGCCATCGAGCTCTGGAATTTCTCGTCCTTGAGGGCGTAGGCCACGATGTTGGAGAGAACATCGGCACAGAAGTCCGAGCCGTCGAAGTTATCTTGCTGGGCTTGAAGGGTACGTGTGAAAATCTGAAGACGACGGTTCTCGATTGCTTCAGTCTTGGCGCCGCGAACCGCCGCAACGTTGATGGCTTGTAGGACGAGCGGAATGGCGATGAAGGCGGAGGCGCTGATGGGGAGGTACTTAACCAGACGGACTTGGACGAATTCTTGGATGCGTTGGCCGACGTCGCTGTTGGATGTTTGCAGGGCTTCGTGAGCCTGCTCAACGGAGAAGAGAGTCCGTGCGTTGGGAAAAGTCTCGGCGAGGAGTATCAGGTGTTGATTCAGGGCGAAGACGGCGCTGGAGTAGTAGCAGAACATCATGTTGGCGTAGATGCAGATCGTAGGTGTCTCGTCGGCGTCGTCGAGGCCGATGGGAAAGGGGAAGTCTGAGATGGCTTGATCGTACCAGTGGCGGAGTTTTGACAGAGCTCGCTGAATGTGAGCCACGCTTGCTGATAGTGAATGCTCGGCATGTTCCAGTCGTTCCTCGAGGCCTTCGTGTCGGTAAAGATCGAGAGCGTCCGTGAGGTGTTGCATAAGCCTGCAAGTCGTGGAGATGACCTCTATGATCCGATGCTGTGCGTCGACGCTGTGAACAGACGAGCGACCTATCTCCATGTCAAAGTCTCCCGCGTTTGGCACGCTTGCTTGATCGCTCCAAGCCGGACTTAGTTCCACTTGAGCAGTCCGGCGCAGGCCAATGGAGAGGATACGATCTCGTAGAATGACTCCCCACCAGATACGTTTGAGCAAGCTAGATTTGGCGTTGTCTGGGCCTCGAATACGATGGTGACGATGTGCTCCTGCAATCTGAGCGAAGTGGACGGCATTTCTCAGCCAGAACGCATTGACTCGCAGATAATTGTAGGTCGGTGCGTAGTAGGTGAGTAATAGGCAACTCTGGGCGAGTACAATGGGGTCTCTTTCGATTCCCATGTCGAAGAACATCTTCGAAGCGTAAGCTTGAGTTCTGACATAAAGTAGCGATCATTCTTACCTTTGCTTGCTTGTAGAACGATAGCCTGGCGTCTCGTTTAGTGCCAAACCCCATCGTCCGTAAGACATCAAGTTCGACAAACTATCGGCATGTCAGCACGAGGTTGATGCCAGAGTCGAATAGGGATCTCACATTCGTAGCGGCGAATACCATGGCTCGCATAAGCAAAAAGGAGAAACTCCCCAGCCTGAACGTGTCACCATCCCAGAGAGCCCATACTTGGTCTTCAGCCACCACTGGTAGATTTGGATGGACCATGTAGAAGTATGACCAAATCATCTGCCTCAAGACACCTGTTGGCGGCAGCTGAAGACATCCTTCCCGCTTTAGGTACTGTTCTTCTGAAGCTGACAGACCAGGGACGTGAATGGAAGGGGTCCGATCCGTTTCCACTGTCTCGTTTTCGTTCGCAGAGTTGCGAACGGAAGATGGACTAAGATATTGTTGAACATACGTGCCAGACCATGGATCGCCGCCGTCGACTCCAGTGTGTCCTGGTAATGTTGTCTCTCTCGTGAAGGCGAATATGTCATCGATATCGAGGAGGTGGCTAAAGTCGATTCCAGTACTGGCAGAGCCCGGGTCTGCTGTAAGATGTTGTGCATTGAAAGTCTCATCCCCGTTCCAGGTGGAAATGTCCCCTATCCCGTTCCAGCTGGACTGATCCCCAAGTGTCGATAGAGCTGCATGCTGCCCCTGAGGCGCCAATCGAAAAGTCGACTCCTCGCCCATGCGGGCATTATTGTCAGGCTCGATGGCCTGAAAACTGTGACATCGTTCTCGGAGTCGAACATCATGTTCGTCAGGCGGGCTTTGTTCACTGCTTCCCGGTCAATGACTTCACTCATCATTGCCGTAGACAGGGTCATGTACCTCTGGCTCTTCGACGTCTTTCGCCGTCGTATGGCACAAGTCACTCCAGGCACAGCCGAACAGTTGGAACAAGGCACACCATGCTCAACCACATCGCAACGAATCTTCCTGATCCGACATTCTTGGCAGGCTGCCCGAGCCCGTTTGTGTCTGATCCGGGGTTCCGTGACTCCATTGCCTGTAGTCTGCTGGCCTGGCATGACTGCCCATTGTCCGCGTGGGGAAGGGTTCGCGGCAGGTGCTTGAATTCAGTGTTCGTAACAGGCGACGTTGCCGGCAGGAAGAGGTTCAGTTTCCCATGGAGACACCTTCATCAGCTCGCGGCTCGGTATAATACAAACTCGGTCAACCCCGCAAACACCTCCACCCAAGCTCTGTCCATAGAGTTTAAGCATCCTCTTCAAAGTTGTTCGGCTAGGAGGATCAATCATTTGGCGCGTTGATTGGTCGAAGTGAGCCTCAATGTGGTTTGCAGATCTTCGAAGCTTTCTATTCCCCATGGGGTCGGCAGTTCGGTAGTCTGGGGTATCACGCGAGGCTTTCTGTGGTCTCGAACACCAACAAGAGATATAGTCGTGACTGTTCGATCTTTGTTCGAAGAGTGAAGAGCGGTTTCGTTGCTTCCTCAATCAAAATGGCGTCTGATCAAAAACCTGCCCATATTTCGGAGCATCAAGAACATGATTCAACGTTTGATGCCACAAGCCATGTTGAAAAGCACGAGCAGTATGGCGATGAAGGAGCAGACCATGAGCTCACTTGGGGCTGGAAGAAGATCATAGCCACTGCTTCGCTCTGCGGAATCTGGACAGGTATGCGTTTCAGTAGCACTGGCCATAGACGATGACTAACTTGGTCAACCGTTAGGTGCCCAGATTCCTCTGTTTTTCGTCGGCGGCTCCTTGTCCTACGTCGTAACGGATCTCGGTTCACCGGCAGTCAGCTCCTGGCTCACTGTCAGCTACACGCTGGCCATTGGTGCCGTTGCGCCATTCTGCGGATATCTCGCCGATCTCCTCGGCCAACGAAACGTCGTGCTGTTCGGCGAAGCGCTTGTCTTGATCGGCCTCATCATCGTTGGCACTGCCCAAGGATTCTCCCAAGCATGCGGTGGAATGGGCATCATTGGAGGAGGAGCTGCAATCACTGAACTTACAGCTCTTGCCGGTATCGCTTCCATCGTCCCAGTCAAGAAACGTGGGACGTATCTGGCCATTTGCACGGCATTCCTGTTCCCATTCACGCCTTATGTGATGTATTCGCAGCTGATCGCGACTCGATCGACGTGGAGATGGACCATCTGGCTGTGTCTGATCTACAATGCCATCTTCGGCCTTGGAATCGTGGCGACCTTCTTCCCGGAAAGCAACACCGTCAAGAGAGTGGCAAGAGGCGAAGTCCTCCGCAAGATCGACTATGTTGGCGCGATCCTGTCCATCGCAGGAGTTTCTCTCTTCCTTGTGGCCCTCGGATCTGGTGGCTATACCCATAGCTGGACGAGCGCGTATGTACTGTCCACTCTGCTGGTTGGCATCGCTTTGATGGCTGCCTTTGTTGTCTGGGAGTGGAAAGGAGCCAAGACGCCAATGGTGCCATCGGAGCTGTTTTCGAACAACACTATCGTCTGGAGAGCCTTCGTGGTTGCGTTTGTTGCTGGAATGAACCTGTACTCGCTGCTCAACTTCTTTCCGTTGACCTTTGCAACGGTCTTCAACCCGGATCCAATCCAGGTTGGGTTGAAGGGCCTTGGATATGGAATCAGTGTGACTGCTGGAGCTGTGACGGTCAACGCCTTACTCTCAGTGCTGAAGGGCCACAACCGTGAACTGCTTATCTTCTCGACGGTCATCATGAGTACGTTTCGGAAGTCTTGCTTCGTGTGAATAACTTGCTGACTTCTTTCTAGCTGCCTTCGGAGGCGCACTCGCTGCCGTTACTCCAAACACTCCAAGGATGGCGGTTGCTCTTGGTACGATCGCTGGATTCGGTGTCGGAGGAGTCTATATCCCAGCTGCTACTATTGCTCTGACCGCAACCGAGGACAAGCTCTTGGCCACCACAGGAGCGCTCTCACTCTCGGTGCGTACCATCGGCGGAAGCATTGGATACACCATCTACTTCAACGTCTTCAGCACCCGGCTGGCGAAGCGATTGCCCACAGCCCTCGCCACAGCAGCTGCTGGAGCAGGTCTCCCGGCTTCGAACCTTGAGGCATTCGTCAAGGCCTTTGTTGCATCTCCAGCTGCGGCCGCGGAAGTTCCAGGTGTCACGCAGCAAGTCATCGCCGCTGCGGCTCGGGCATCGCAGTGGTCGTATGCGTACGCTCTGTCGTACGTCTGGTATGTTTCAATCGCTTTTGGAGTCCTGTCGGTGGTGGCCAGTATCTTCCTGGGGAATGTGACGAAGTACATGACCAATCGCATTGCGGCTCAGATCAAGTAGCGTGGGTGACTTTGGTTGCCGACGTTGGTCTCATGATGTGTTAGGAAGATGTTGTGGGCTCAAAAGCTACTCTGATCCATATTCTTCGAATAGCTCGCCAATAGTAGTGGGACGTTACCTACTCGAATGTGTCATGATCTTCCATGGCGGCGTTTGTTCGTCGTCTCTTTTTCCGTCAGGAGATGGTGTTCTGATCAATCTTGCCAAGACATAGGGCCAGAACAGAACACATGTTTGCATTCAGGGATGCATGGATTCGAACTCGGTGCATTCTGCGAGTTAGCCGCCAGACACATGATCCAGCCGACGGCAGCCAGGATGTAAAGCAGGCCGATACCTAAATTGAAGGTCAGTCAAAGCCGTATCCTACCGCACGTGCCGCGGAAGCCGCGAACAGCGCCTCGAGCATCAACCACGAGCCCTGTACATTTTCCACGTTTTAGCAAGGCCCACGACGACCATCAAAGCAAATACCCAAAAGAGCGAATGAAAAAGCCGCGTGGTGAAAACTTCTCGCCAGGTCATAACGCGTTAGCTACCGCATTGGTGCAGCCTTAAGGAAAGGAACAGGCATGAAGCACCAACTTCTCGACCACGGACCTGGTCTAGGTCACACCACAGTCCACTCGGAGAGTAAGCCGTACCACGGGTCGAGTTCTTCGGGGCCCGGATGGGCGGTGCCTGTGCTAGGATGGACAGCTCCCAAGAAACAGGGAGAGCTCCAGTATACTGGGTAGATGAGTAAGGACCATTTTGTACAGAGCTTTGTTGATGTTCACTATTCTTCAAAGGATGCACTCGGCGAAAATGGAGACACGGGAGAGGTGAAGTCGAAGGAGCCAATTCGACCGGCGAGTCGGCACCCCCAACATCGCCGCTCCCGCGCGCTAATGCACCGAATCGTGAATGGAAGCCGATCGTGATGCAATGCACACGCGCGCATTCTTGTTGCCTTTGTGCAAAGGATCAGTATTGGATAGTAATACAAGTGTCAGGATGGAGGAAGGAAGCAGCTTCGTTGCGCCTCGTAAGCGTCTAGATCTTCCAACAATCGTACGTGGACCGAATCAGCGGGCGAATAGGGGAGGGCGGAGGACGGGTTTCAGCAGATTCAAGATTCAGGACAAGCTGCATCCGCGGCGGGCTCATCCCAGCCCGGACTTGTTCGATGCTTTTTGGAGTTTTGGCTGCGGGTTGGAACTAGATTAGCAAGCACCATCGATCTTCTTGCTTGCCCGGAGCTACTTCCTATGGCGCCGCGACTAAAGGTTGTTGGTGTCCTCGTCCCACATCATTCTTGACCTTCGTATCTTATCTCCTTCGTTCTTCTCCTCTCTCCGCTGTTGGTGATAAGACTGCGCCAGGGGCAGCTTCGCAACGTCGACGTCACGACCAACGCACGCACGCGAGCTGCGCGATAGGGACTGGAGTGGAATCTGGAATCCATAACATCTCGCACTCCTACACATGTCGCCGCGCGACTAAAACAAAGGAAACACTACAACTCCGCTGGTTCGGACAGAGATACCCCTACGTCTTGGAATAATTACAGCATTCGCCCATCATGGACACCACCGATGCGATCATCGAAGCCGAAGTCGACCTCGACGCCGAGGCATTGCAGCGAGAACAGCAGAGAGATAAGATACACCGTGGCGAACCAGCGGCGAGGATATCAAAGGGAGGCATGAGAGTGAAAGCCTCACCCGAAGAGCAAGGAGACGAGGCAGACGAAGAATCACCTTTACTACACCGCGACCCACGACCCGAAGATACCAATGGAGAGGAGGAGGACCGAAGACCGTCATGGCCCGGGAGCATTGATTTCGAACATCTGCCATGGTATAAACGCCCCTCGATATTCTGGGTCATTGGCCCGTTCTTCATCATGGCGTGTGCGTTTGGTGGGATTGTGACGCCGAAGTTGAATTTGATCCTGGAGTTGATTTGTCGGGAGTATTTCTCGGAGCGCATGATCAATGAGCCTGGGTTTACGATGATTCCTGTGGATTTCAACAATGGCGATAATGATCAGTGCCGGATTGATGATGTGCAATCGAGAGTCGCGCAGTTCACGCTGTGGGGCAACTTGATATCTGGAATTCTGGCCGCGATCATGAGTCCGAGATTGGGTGCTCTTTCGGATCGATATGGACGAAAACCGGTGTTGATTGCGACGAGTTGTGGTACGATTGCGGGAGAGGTGATTACCATCTTTGCGGCGAAGTATCCGGAGACGTTTCCTGTGCCGGTGTTATTGCTCAGCTATGCTCTGGATGGACTGACGGGATCATTCATCGTGGCCATGTCGATGTCGAATGCGTATGCTACAGATTGTACGCCACCCAACCGAAGAAATGTAGCATTCGGCTACTTCCATGGATGCCTGTTTACCGGACTGGCATTGGGGCCAATCATCGCTGGATATATAGTTCAGTGGACTGGCCAAATCGTGACGGTGTTCTACATTCTGACGGCCGTCCATGTCGCATTCGTGCTGTTCGTCGCAACCGTGGTCCCAGAATCTCTTTCCAAGAAGAGACAGCAGCTCGCAAGAGACAAGCACGATCTCATGGACTCCTTGCGCGGTCCAGAATGGGACATGGTCAACCGCCTACGCGCAGTCAACCTGCTGGAACCGCTCAAGATCCTGCGACCAACCGGACCTGGAAGCAGCAAAGCGCTGCGGCGAAACTTGCTCGTCCTCGCTGCCGTCGACACCATCGTCTTCGGCGTGGCAATGGGCAGTCTGACAGTCGTCGTGATATACATGAACATCCAATTCGGCTGGAAGACATTCGAATCCGGGCGCTTCATGACGATAGTCAACAGCTGTCGTGTGTTCTGCTTACTCGTCATCCTCCCGGGTGTCACCCGTCTCGTGCGTGGCAAACCGGATCCGCACGCGAAGAGCCATGGCTGTGATCGGTTTGACTTGGCTGTCATACGGGTCGCTATCCTCTTCGACGCGATTGGGTATCTGGGCTACACGCTCTCCAGATCTGGCGCTCCGTTCGTGCTTTCCGGTATTGTGGCATCGATGGGTGGTATTGGATCGCCGACTTTGCAATCTTCGCTCACGAAGCACATTCCTGTTGAGAAGACTGGACAGCTTCTGGGTGCGATTGGTCTGCTGCATGCTCTGGCGAGAGTCGTGGCACCCGCTGTATTCAACGCGATCTATAGTGCAACCGTGCACTCGTTCAGGCAGACCGTCTTTGTATGCTTGTGTTCGACGTTTGGATTGGCGTTCATCGTCAGTTGGTTCATTCGGCCGCATAGTAAGTCATCTCCCCATTACTGCCTTGGAGCTTCTGCTGACTCACTCAACAGTCTACTTCGACGAAGATGCCGCAGCCGAAGCAGCCAATAGCGATGTGCCTCAAGACGCTCCAGCAGAGCGAGGCCGATTACCCATTGTTGACGCCGTCAGCGCTGCTGCGCGGAATGTGGGAAGTAAGATGGGCCTGCGGTCAGAGGGTGAGCAACAATCAAGGGAATGAATGATAAACAGAGTCACGAATTTCCTTTTTGCATGTCGGGGAATAGACGAGATTTTCAGGCGCAGAGCCTTGAGGTTGTATTAGCATTATTGCGGTGGTGTGAAGATAGGATATCAATGAAGGAAGCTGCGGCTTCGTTCCTGCCATGCAGACTGGTTGAGTGTATTTGGCGTGTGAGGTTATTTCAACCTCACCTTGGCATTCACCTGGACGATGTGGCCATCTTTGAAGGGCAGACGAATGCTGCCAAGTAAATCGTCGTTAACAAGACCTTGAGATGGTCTCATCGGTCAGAGGTCGTTAAATCGACATCGAAGGAGAGTGTGCCTGGCATGACCTGGAGGTGAACTTCGCCGTTTCAAACTCCTCACACCAGACTCATGCTCACCATGGTTCTCTCTCGTGTCCAACACGTTCCTGAGCGACGTCTGGCAGCTGCCATGGAATCAACGTGCCAGTACCCGCGCAGCACGGAGTGTGCCAGTCAGAACGCGACTTGATCAAGCAGGTCATCACACGACTGCAGCGAGGCACACCCACACCCGACGTGTAGGCGCTCTCCCTGCGGCATGTCGCACCATTGACCAGCCCTACGCCGCAGCGGCAGCGAATCGGCAGGCGAAGAGCGCCCCTGCACGCGCAGTCTTCAGGAGGCGACCCGAATAAATTTGCAGCCAACCCTGTGCGGCGGTGGACATTGCGCGGAGAGGGACAGAGTCGCTGCTGTATGCTGGCGTTGATGAATAGTTGTCGAGTCGTGGGAAAGTAGCAGAGAGTCGTCGCTTCTCGAGTCTCGATCGCAGCGAGCAGTCTGAAACAGCCTCACACCTGAAGCGCAGCGAGACGTAACGTTAGCGCACCCGCCGCTAGTTCCCAGCGCCAAGCTCCGCGCCGGCCACCTGCGCTTGGGGGATGTGAAGTCTGTTCTGGTGCAGTGCAATCGCTGTCGTCGTCCAGGCTCTCTTTTCCACCACCTCCACCCCCCATCTCTCCCCATTGCTGCTCCGCCCCGCCGCCGTCGACGATTCTTGGACGACTCGGGTGTCCGCCACGGCTGAGACTCCCGCCGCCGGTTCCCTTCTCCAGGCTTCGCGCTGCTCCGTGCTGCCGCCGCGAGTCCTGTCTATATCCTGAGAAGCTTAATCACCGCCCACACGCTTACGCCCGCGGTCTTCCTCGCTCGACCGCCTCCTTCATCCCCCATTGAAACTGTTCGGGTGTCATCGCTGCCCCAGCCGCCGTCGACCTGCTCGTCTCGCCCTCGCCTGCGCTGCTCCTCAAACAGGGGCCGCCGCACTCCCGCCCTCGACACGTGAGCCGCCGCCGCTCCCAGACGCTCCGCCGGCCGACGAAACGACACCGGGCAGGAGTCGTCACGCCTCCCACCGGCTCGCCAACGCTGTGATCGCACACCCTCGCTGAGCGGGCTGGCGCTGGAAGAGACGCAGTGCATCACATGACAAGCCGGCCTTGACAGCGCCTCGACGGACGCTCGCACCTTGTACATTTCGACTGTTGCACAGTCCGACCACACTCCTTTGGGCCTCGAAACACATCTTCAAACCCTAATTGATAATGGCGCCTGCGACCCGCCCCGACTACAAGCTCAATCTCGAGGGCCTGCCGCCCATCACCATGGGCCAGACTCGCTCTGCAAACACGTCACAGGCCAACTCGCCCATTGAGCCGCCTGCTGGGTCGGGCACTCGCTATCCTTTTGGCAATGGTCTAGGGAACAACAGCAACCAGGCGGGCACTGGACGAGCTGGAGCAGGCTCTCCATCCAAAGAATACGGTAGTCGCTTGTTCCCCAAGCGGTAAGCTTTCATCAATTAAGAATCTTCGGGTAAATGCTGACACGAGGCAGTGCACGAGAAATACAGGCACAAGAGGGACTGTCACCGCAGATCTGGGGCCCGCCAACGACTGGCAGTGGACATTCGACACCACTCAGAGAGACCATTCCCGAATCCCCAGGCAGTGACAGCTTTCCGGACTTCGACGCCGGCCAGATATCTGGCAGCAGCCCAGGCTCACTTTCAGCATCAAACTCTGTCCGACGCACTCGAGCCGGCACCGTTCCCTCACGATTCCCCGCCATGGGCTCGCTCAACAACAGCTCCCAGAACTCCCTCCTCTCCAAGTCCCGTGGCCCAACGCCATCCGGTAGTCCATATCAAGCCGGTAGCGGTTCGCCCGCCCTTGTAGATCCGCAAGCCGGCGCTGGCGCCCCTCCCACAAGCAATGCCGCACTTCTCTCACGGCTAAGAGCTGGATCCATGCCACAACGTAGCCTTCTGAACACTTCCAGTCCATTTGGCTCCTCGCTGTTTGCTAGCAATTGGATGTCAGGCAGAGACCGTGCGAGTACCTTGCAAAGCATTCGGTCATCGGACGGCCCCTCGTCACCAAATCAGTCACCGGCGGACAATGATGTGAGGACTTTGGATTATTTGGGTCTTGTCGACACACCACAATCTGGGAGAAATGGTATGGACATGCTCCAGGGCCAACAACGAATGAATGGCACCGGAGGTGTGACAATCGCTGATTTGGCGGCTCTGAACGCTTTCAACAACAAGAACACCGCGAATCGATTCCGGTCGTACTCTGTCAACGCCAAGGAGAAGTACGCAGATGCCCCGGATGACGAGCTGGACGAGTATGAGCAGCTTCAGCAGCAACTGTACTCTGGTACAGTTACCCCTAATGCTGAAACAGCTGCCGCACAAGCTGCTGCGATCCATGAAGCTGTCCGACAACACAACCTCGAGGTTCAGGCATTTGCAAACTTTGCAAGCGCAAATCGGCCAAGAGCACGAACTGCAGGTGTCTTGGACTCACCATCGTCTCGGGTGTTGCGGAACTACATGCCTACGCCCTCCCGTCTGGATAACAGCATCACTGCTGCAGACCTGCAGAGCAATGACGGCTCTGAATTCAGTGGTCTCGCCAGTGCTGTGCAAAACATGAACCTCAACAAGAAGGTGCCTCTTGACACCGGACTGGACGCCAACTTGGAAGCCCCCACCAGGGCTCTGTGGTTGGGCAACATCCCATCCTCGACCACCGTTTCCTCTCTCAACCACATCTTCTGCCATTTCGGTCCTATCGAGTTTGTTCGAGTGTTGACGCACAAGAGCTGTGGCTTTGTCAACTTTGAGAATGTGCAAAGTGCGATTGCGGCCAAAGCTCAGTGCAATGGAAAGGAGATCTTCCCAGGATGTGGTCCGATAAGGATTGGATTTGCGAAAGAGCAGAGTGCGTCCAACACGCCCGGCGCCAATGGTGCTTACCCATCTCCAAGCCCTGATCCATTTGTCTCGAAATCTCGGATCGACAGCTCCATGGCTACTGGAGTACCCGGTGGCAATATCAACGCTGAGACGGCTGCAGCAGCGCTCGTTACTCCGAACTTGCTGGAACTGCGAGACGAAATCTACAGCATTGTCCAGCAATTTGGTGCCACCCAGGAAGATCAGGAACGAATTGCTGCGAACTTGGGAGATGCGATGAACTACAATGAGTATTCGCCTGAGATCCCACCAATCCCTGAACCGAACCACAACAGAGTCCACGACGCTCCCAGACTACGCGAGATTCGAAAGCGGATCGACAACAACTCGTGCTCTCCAATGGAGATTGAGAACATTGCCATGGACATGCTGCCAGAGATTGCCGAGTTGTCCTCTGACTACCTTGGCAATACTGTTGTGCAGAAGCTGTTCGAGCACTGCTCCGAAGAGACCAAAGAGGCGATGCTCACCGAGATTGCACCACATCTGGCTGAGATCGGTGTGCACAAGAACGGTACTTGGGCCGCGCAGAAGATCATTGACGTTGCCCGAACGCCCACGCAAATGCACATGATCGTGGATGCGCTCAAGCCCCACGGTGTGAACCTCTTCCTGGACCAATACGGCAACTACGTGATGCAGTGCTGCTTGCGGTTCCAGGCCCCTCTCAACAACTTCATCTTCGATACGATGGTCAACAAACTCTGGGATGTCGCACAAGGACGATTTGGTGCTCGGGCTATGCGTGCATGCCTTGAGAGCCACTTCGCCACCAATGACCAAAAGAGGCTGATGGCGGCAGCCATTGCACTCCACAGCGTTCAGCTCGCTACCAATTCTAACGGCGCCCTTCTCTTGACCTGGTTCCTGGACACCTGCACCTTCCCGAGACGCCGTTCTGTATTAGCACCAAGATTGATCCCTCACCTTGTACACCTGTGCACTCACAAAGTTGCTTACTTGACTGTATTAAAGATCATCAACCAACGGAACGAGGCCGACGCGCGCGACAGCATCCTGCGTGCTTTATTTTTCGAGGAGCAGACCCTTACCGACATTATCAGCGACCACGCCTGTGGAGCAACATTGATATTCAAGGTTCTTACCACTCCTTTCCTGGACGAGAGCATTCGCCCAGAATGTTTAGAGAATGTTCGAAATGTCCTTCTCCGTATCAAGGCGCAACCCTCGCAGGGTTACAAGCGTCTGATGGATGAGGTTGGACTCTCGACCAGGCATGGTGGCACACCTGTGAGCCATGATGGTCGATCGCATTCGAAGACTCGACCTATGAACGGTCACCTGCCCCATCTCGACACAAACCAGAATGGTTATGGTCGACCTCCGTTCGCCAACATGGCACCACAACAAGCTCCGATGGACCAAGGCATCAGCCCGAATCTTCAACGAACCATCAGCATGGACTCCAACAGTTTCGATCCATACGTCCAGCAGTACACCCACAGCCCCGCCATGTCCAATGCCGGCATCAGCCCGATCAATCCTGTCCAATATCAGCAAGCAATGCTTCAAGGACAGATTGCGCGGCCACCGGGTTTCTTTGGCGGCAGTCCTGGCGGCATGACGCCTGTTGGTGGTATGCCGAACGGTATGGCTTTTGGTACCGGCTCCCCTGCACCGCAGATGATGGATCCATACCGGCAAAACATGAACGGCTCGCCAATGGTGCCTCCAGGCATGGGCATGCAGGCTGGCTACCAGCAGCAGGGCTACGGCAATCCGATGATGGGCATGAACGGTGGCATGAACGGCTATGGGCAGTATCAGATGCCACAGTACTATGCTCAAGGCCAAATGCAAGGGCAGATGGCCGGCAACAACCGGAGAGGCAGAGTAAGTCAGGGCTGGTAGTTGGGATCCCTCCACGAAACCTAGGCTGACGGTGGTGGCAGCGTTGATCCATCATCAACATCCTCGATATCTCTCGAGACCTCGAAAATAAAACTAGATCTACAGTAACGACACTCACCGAAACAACCCATGCGGCATCACTCTCAACCACACGACTCATCTATGTCCCTAACATCTTGTTGCGAAAACACGGGCCGCCTCTGTCGGCCAAGGCATCATCACGGAGTTTGTTCTTCAAATCTGTAAACTGATTCGGAGCTACGGACTGTTTGTGTGTGAAAAAAGAAAGCTCGCCTGAAATCAAAACAGGCTGGACAGGCAAGGAAAGGCGTATGGATATCCGGCGCATGTTTACTACTGAAACGTGGGCTATGCTTCTTGGACATGCTTTGAGGGTGGCGGACGTCTTTTTGCATTGACCCGCCCCCACAGCTTCACGACGATAACTGAGATTGTTTCTGCTTTGTGAAAAGGAGACTTCTGTGTGAGAGGGAGAAAAGGAGTTGCTACACTGCCTGGTGTCTGGCGGGAGGCAGGGAGCCTGACTTTTGATTCTTGTTATGCTACTGCTGCTGTCTTTGTGTGTAAGCTTACTAGCTACTACCTCTTTACGACCACATCGGAACGCTGAGGGTTTCCTCTGTGCATCTGCCTTTCACTCTGCTCTACATTTGGGGTCTCAATGATGACGTGCTGGCAGGCTAGGAGTTTTCATTCTGGTCGTTTACACACTACCTGCAACTACGGAGGAGGGTTGAGATCCAAGCCATCCACCGTAAGATGGAAAGCATCATTTCTCGAATACGAGCCTGCGACATCCAGATCTAACCTGCCCCTCTCACAGTCCTCGAAATCACATTCTTGGATCAGAAGGCCTCCGTCTTCGATTTCCCATAAGGGTCCTGCGAGGGCCTGGCCCATGGGACCGCAAATGCAAGAGCCACCTCGGCAGACGAAGTCGTCTCCACTAGGGTCGGATGTGCGGTCTATGGCTTTCGATGTCGACGGAGGTACGGAGGTCTCAACGACAGCAGACGAATCGAGGTTCTCGTCCATGGCAGGGAGAACCAATTGGTGGTTCTCTTCCTTGACCGTGTAGGTGGAGCGGCGGCGGCCACGGTTAGGTGAGAGGGAACCGTTAACGATTTGGTCAGGGCGAGTAGAGGTTGTGCCAGTGACCCAATCCGGGAGGTTCTTGCGTCGAACGCAGGAGATGGCGCTGAGGACGAAACAGCGGCCTTCGTTTCCTACTGTGCGCATGAGGGGATGCCAGGTATCTCTTGCGTCGGCGGTGGGTGCGAGCCAGAGGTTGACGTTTTGGCTGTAGATGGAATAGCGAAGGAGGGGCATCATATTCTCCCAGCAAATGGCCGCAGCCATGGTGAGCTTCACGCCCTTGATGGTCGTCGTGACGGCTTTCAGCGTTGACGGAGAGCCTTGGCCCCAAACCAATCTTTCAGATCCCGTAGGCATGACTTTCCGCCTCTTCCCTAGCACGCCTAGTCTAGGACAGACATACACCACAGCACAGTATAGCGTCCCACCACTCTTCTCCACCAACCCCGTCACAACAAAGACTCCCGTCTCCCTGGCCACACGCTCAAGATACTCCCTCGTCCCATCTCCTCTAAACTCCTGCCCCTTCGCTACCGGCAGTCTCCTCTCCACCCAGTCCTCCCCAGCTCCTAGAGGTGTATCGCCCAAATCCACCGCGGACTGGAAGTACCGCCGAAACTGCTCTCGTCCTTCATCAGAGCGGCCCCCAACAGCGGCTCCGAAGCTGCATGTTCGTGGATAGCCGCCGAGGAAGGCTTCGGGGAAGAGGATGAGGTCGACGTTTTTGGACGCTGCGAGGCGCGTGGTGGATTCGAGGGATTGGAGGGTTTCTTTGAGGGTGGAGAGGGTGCGGGATTGGGAGGAGGCGAGGAGGAGGGTTTGTGGCATGTTGGCTAGAGGGCGTAGGCTAGGTTGTCAATGGTCTTGGACGAGACTGGGAGTCAAGTTGAGGATATATATATTGGTGCATTGGAGAGGAAGGATGAAGTGAGGTGGTATGCTGGTTCGTCAGCTGCTTTTACCCCACTTTGGCTGGTACTGTGACAATGCGCCCTGTAGTGGATCCATTGTTGTCTGATTTTGCCGAGATCTCACGGTCAATGGCAGTGCCTGAAGCAATGCGACACGCCTGATTGATGGCCAATGCATGCGTGAGGAGGAGCAGAGGATTCAGAAAGACGAGAGGTCGCGCCGAATGCTCTTCTAGGCTGGACGCTCCGACGGGCCGAACTCACGCTTGGGCCATGTCGATGACGATCTGGAGTGAATGAATCTTGCTTGCCATCTTTCACTACCGAACATCAATATCATCGATTCGTCTTCATCGAAGTCGCATTTCTTCTGCAGGATCCCGACGCCGGGTGTCCAAGAGGCCTCGTTTCGTGACCGTATAGCGTGGACTGCTTTGTCTCCAGAGAGATAGCCCCCTTTCTGGGTCACTTGGAACATCATGAACGGACAAGAGACAAATGTACCATCAGCAGCACTCCTCGAGCGGCTTCCTGGAGCTTTGCATGAGGATCTGGATGCAAACATTGAGTCCGTTGCACAACATCGAGGTCTAGACACTCTGTATGATCGACGCCGGGATCACGACATCGCGGGCCTCGCGTACCGACTTAGTGGCCTGACATGAAACGTTCAAGGCGCAAGACTTTTGATTGTTTGCATAAGGAGAAATTGGCGACTGGAAGACATTTTCTCCGGTGGAATCAAACAAATGTACACGGCAGTTGGTTGCCGAGGAGTGAGGTTGAGGATGTTCTTCCGTTCTTCTGACCTTCCATGCTGGAGCTGACAACGCACAGAGGTGAGAGCATGTACGCGACTGCTCTTATTGACTTTCTTTGCAGTAGAATAATACGATATCAATGCGTTCAGATCGATACTTGTCGGCAACCGGCATGCCAGGGTAGTCCATCTGCCGAACACAAATGCGCCCAAGCAATCAATCTGCCACCGCTGACCACCGGGCTAAGGGCATACCAAACGCCAAAGTGCCTCACATAGGACACGCCAATCTCGCATCGATTTGTCAAACCATCCGCTATCCGTTCTTAGGGTTGTCAGGCAAGTACGTATAAGCTTCATCTCGTAGTCTTCGACTTCTCTTTCTTGGCCATCCAAGCTTTCCATTTTTTTGCTTGTCAAGACTTCTTCATTCTCTCTTACAGCGTGCCACTCTTTTCACGCTCTTTTCAGTCGTCATCATGAAGACTTCCATCTTCGCTATGGCCGCAGCAGCTGGCTCTGCTGTCGCCAAGGTTCAATATGCCGGTATCAACATCGCTGGTCTCGACTTTGGAACCGACACCTCTGGAGGCTCTACTATCTCAAGTGCCATCGCTCCTGGAACGGATGGGATCTCTCAAATGAAGCACTTCGCCAACGATGATGGCCTCAACGTCTTCCGCCTGCCAGTCAGCTGGCAATATCTGGTCAACGGCAACCTTGGCGGCACTTTGGACTCCACCAACTTTGCCAACTACGACGCCCTTGTTCAGGGATGCTTGAAGACTACGGCCAAGATGTGTATCATCGACATCCACAACTACGCCAGATGGAACGGCAACATCATTGGCCAAGGCGGCCCAACGAACACCCAGTTCGCCTCGCTGTGGTCTCAGATCGCAACCAAGTACAAGCACAACCCTAAAGTCGCTTTCGGCGTCATGAATGAGCCTGTGAGTATTGCAGACCGTTAGCTGAAGAAGCATTAGCTAACGACACTCAGCACGACGTCGACATCAACACCTGGGCCGACACCGTCCAAGCAGCCGTCACAGCAATCCGCAAAGCAGGCGCCTACCACCCCACCCACGCCATCCTCCTCCCCGGCAACGAATGGACCCACGTCTCCAGCTTCGTCGACAACGGCTCCGCCGACGCCCTAAAGAAAATCAAAAACGTCGACGGCACAACCCACAACCTCATCTTCGACGTCCACACCTACCTCGACTCGGACGGCAGCGGCACGCACACCACCTGCACGACCAACAACGTCGACGCGTTCAAGTCCCTTGGTAGCTGGCTCCGGACTAACAACCGCAAGGCGATTTTGACGGAGACTGGTGGCGGTGCTAGTGATAGCTCGTGCTTGACTATGCTTTGTGAGCAGTTCGATACTATGAATAACTATAATGATGTTTATCTTGGTTGGGTTGGTTGGGCTGCGGGCAAGTTTGATACTAGCTATGAGTTGTCTGAGACTCCGACGCTGAGTGGCAGCACTTGGACGGATCAGCCGCTGGTTAAGCAGTGCATCGTTGGCAAGTTCCAGAAATAGGGGGTGATCGATGTGGAGCAACAGAGGGCATCAATCGAGGAGATTCTGGCAATCGCTGCTGTACGGCATGCTTCTTGCACATACTTACGTATCATTCTGCTACAGAAATTTTGCCTTGCTTAAGCTGGGGTCTTCGACTTTTTCTGAGCAATAAACAGGATTCCTTTCGCAGGAATTGTCCAAATCTCGATGATTTGCGGCAAAGTTATGCCATCGGAAATCGGAGAAGTACCTTGCCTTTTAATGAGACCTCGTAGAGATCTTGAACCTTGGCAATCACATGTCAAAGTCATCTGAGAGTATATGGACTGCCATTTCATTCCAACTCACAGCTTGGCCAAGGTTCGTCCGCAAGCTCGCAAAGTGTGCAGTCTCCGCTGACAATGGATTCGAAGGATGAAGGTGTTCTACACACTGCCGATCCTTTGCAAAGCTGGTGAAGAGTACATGGAAGCCATACTTTCTTAGGCAGTGGGTGCGCGTCCAAGTCGAGATGAACAGCACGACCTTGGTCCTTACGGCACAGGAGTATCGTTAGCATTACTATTCACTGCCTAGCAACAAGATCTTTCCTTGCTTCAAACAACACTCTTCACGAAGACCATGCCACCCACCGCAACCACAGACGAGGACAGGAACGCCTACCCTCTCAACCGCGACTTCCTTGCATCCGCACGGCTAAATCTTCAACATCATCTCAATGTCTCGAGCGTCGGATACCTTATACACCCCTCCATTACCCTAAAAGAAAACAGCCTCATCGCAGAAATCGGCTGTGGAACAGGAATCTTCTCCCTCGAACTCGCAAAGACTCTCCCGAAAGGCGGCAGAATCGAAGCTTTCGACATAAGCCTCGCCCAGTGTCCACCAAAAGGCTGGTGGCCGGAGAACGTAATCTTCAATCAACTCGACATCTTCGAGCCAATTCCGGAACATCTGGTGGGACGATATGATGGCGTGTGTATCCGCCACTTCATCTGCGTCGTACAATCTGGAGATCCCACGACCCTTGTGAACCAGCTTCTAAAACTCCTCAAACCAGGCGGCTATCTCCAATGGCAAGAATACGACCTCCAAACCAACAACATCGTCCTCGCAGACCCCAACGCCACAGTCCCGAAGCTCAGAGCCTTCATGGCCCACATCGACGGGACAGAGAAATTGAAGGCTCAGACGAGCTGGGTGAAAACTTTCGGCTCCCGCTTTGCAGAGGAGTTGATTATCTGTGAGCGGCATTGGTCGGCCAAGGAGTTGCTGACGATTAAGCAGGAGATTACGTTTTTGAATTCTAGGGAGTGGTGTGAGAATTTAAGGGCGCGGCAGGGAAGGGGGAGTGAGGATGCGGCGAGGTTGGAGATGTTGACGAATGAGGCGCATGAGGAGTGTCTTGCTATGGGGAGAGGCAGTGTGATTGATAATCAGTTGGTGACATGGGTGTTGAGGAAGGGATATTCTAGTTGAGGTTGGTTGGTGTTGATGTTGGAGGCGGAGTAACACGGTGGAAATCGTAGGGCAAGCTGGAATGTGTAGCAGCAGCCCTAATACATTTCCGCCTTGGAGTCGAAGCAGCAACCCTTTGAGTCATTCCCTGCTCCTGCGCTATCATGTTGAGATATCCTGGGATCATGAAGGCCGGACATCCTGGACCACATCCAAAGCAGTGAATGCTCGTGCATCTCCGATGGCGACAACGGATGCATGTGTGAAGTCTCGGTTGTATGTGAGGGACGTGGCTTCAGGGCCTAGTTCCCGTGCCCAGACGAAGGGAATAGTATCAGGCCCAAGCTCCGAGTCCACGAGCCATCGAACGAACACGACGTAGCCGCTTGCGCCTTGCACTGCATTCCAAGTGACTGTGCTGCTCTTCTCCGAGGACTCGAGGCGAACATTTGCTGGGGCGTCTGGCATTTCGCCTTCCGTGAGCGGGAGGCTACCAGATGTCCAATCACTTCGTTAGGTCAGTGGGTCTGCAGAATTGTGTTTCGTTTTTGATAGCTTACTTCTCGTATGTAAACTCATCTCTCAGTCTTGCGTTGACACGGAAAGACGTTGGACCTGAGCCAGACTGGCATACGTTGGGGAAGAACACAACTTGAAGCGCTCGGTCTTCGTCAAGACCATCGATAAGCCACACGTTGTCTCTCGCAAGTGTGCCCGAGATGGAGTTCAACTTGGCTCTGGACTTCATCAGCTCAAGTAGCAAGGCCACGACAGCTGCAAAGCTTACTGGCTGCCGTCCGCGTACTCGCCGATATAATTAATGTCATATCTGTTGTCGACCGAAAAGCGCTCGTAAACCAGTTGGAAGTCGCATCGAGCCCCGGCATTGCGCATCTGGAAGTTGCTGGGCTCTGGGATATAGGGGTCGTTCCATGTCTCAGAATACGATTGTCTTTGGAGCAGGGCCGGAGCAGCTATGGTAGTGCCCGCCAAAGCGAGGGTCTGCATAGAGAACTTCATGGCTCAAGAGTGTGTTCCGAATGGTTAAGATGCGTCACCCAAGGGATGCGGGCGCGGCTGTGCTTTTGTACGGGATGTGATAGAGGTCGTGGTCATTTCGGCCCACGTCACCTACATCATAAGTACCTGGGTGCTAAGAGCGCCAGCATGCTGCACCGAACTCGATTGAAGGCAGAGTATCCTGCATTCGGCATAGTCAGTATGTACACGGGATTCCAAGACTCCTGCCACGAATCTTTCAGAGGGTTTACAAGTCGCCATCTCTGGCTTTCCAAGCTTTGATCTACACGAAGCACCCGCATCAAGTTGGCAGCCAAGTGCTTGGTGGAGTGTGTGACTCGCCAAGAGCTTGAACGGCCACAGTTGACGTCCGCCGCGAGATGGTGGAAAATGGCGCGTTGAAAAGGTTGAGTACAAGAGTAGATCGGTGGCAGGGGTGGAATGCCACACCCATGGACCCCTGCCGAGGAGCATGTGATCGCATGTGTGAGTGAATGCATGAAGAAGAGGAAGGAGAAGCAGAAGGACGTTGTTGCGGCTGCGAGTCATCCGAAGGAGATCGGCCCAAAGAAAGTCCGGCCTCCGACCTCACCTCACCTCCTCCTTTTCCTCACTTCCTCCACTCCATGTTTCCGACTCAGATACCATTAGAAGAATCACATGTCCATGCCTGCGCATCTATTCTAGTTATGGTACTGGAGGTCCAGACGTCTCAAGAGCCCGACACTAACGAACATGTCGGCAATGAAATGGCACCACCAATGCGTCATGCGCAGAACTGGAACGAAACGGAACTCATTAGGAATTGAAATGCTCGATTCATAACGCCGTAATATGCTGAACTAACGAGGTATCATAACGCCAACCTGATGCTCTAACGTGCTTATTCACCAGCCCTCGACTTCCCGGGCATTGATCTTCCAGTTCTCAAAAATCTTGAACAATGTCAAGGCGGCCTGATCACCAATCTCTTGACCCTCGTCGGACTCTGTCTCCGGCTCAAGCGGCGAGAATTCAAATCTCCCAATCAAACCGGCGATCAGACATCGCATTTGAGCTCGCGCGTAGCTCCCCCCCATGCATCTCCGTGGGCCACCCCCGAATGTCAGGAAAGAATAGGCATTGTCGGCACCACCATGTTCTTTCGTCTCGTCGAGCCACCTCTCCGGATTGAAAGACCTGGCATCTGGACCCCAGTGCTTTGGGTCTCGGTTCAAAGCCCAAGGCGAGAAGACAACCTTCGTGCCAACCGGAATTGCAGCGTCAAGGATCCGCGCTGGATTTACGCATTCCCGCCACAGAATGGTATTGACGGAATGGAACCGAAGCACCTCCTTGATGACGGCATCGAGATACTTCATACCGGCAAAGTCGACTTCTTGAATGTCAATGCGTCCATTCTTCGGGCAAGGCGATGGAAGATGCTTTCTGATCTCATCACGAAGACGAGCTTGCACATCCGGGTACCGGGAGAGGAGATGAATCGCCCAGTCAATTGTCCCAGAGGTGGTCTCTGTGGCCGCTGCGAGGATGTGGACAGACTGCGTCACCAAATCTTCATGAGAGAAGTGGTTCGTCTTGATGAGGGCATTGACCAGATCCATTTCTTGATGCAGACCTTGCTCATGCTCTGAAACGATTTCCTCTGCAGTACTTCGCACAAAGGCCATGACTCGCTTGATGGTCTTGACAGCTCGGAGTGGCAATTGGAGAGCTATCTTTGGTCCAATAATGGCGGCTCGGTACAACGTCTGCTGGCCTCGTTTGGTTGTTTTGAACATCCCGATGTACGATCTCGCAAACTTGGCGGTTGAATCCTTGAGCGCATTGAAGTCCCTAGAGAATCCCCATCGACCGATGATGTCGATACTCGCTGCGTTAATGGGCTTCAGGATGCTAATGCCTTCGCTCTCAATGGACCCTCCGTGCAACTGGCTGGTGACAGCGTTGACTAAGTCAAACGCAGTCTCCCACATAATGGGATACGCCCTTCGAATCTGGTCCGCGTGGAATACCGGCTGGAAGTTCTTTCGAGCAGCCTTGTGAACCTGACCTTCTTGAACAAGGAGGCCGTTCGATGAGATATTGTCGGCTAAGATGCGCTGCAGCTCCGGCTTGACGAACTTGTACGTCTCCGTCACGAGAAGATCCTTGGCAGCCTCAGGACTGGCGGCAAAGATTCGCTCTTGGTTCCACAGGCCATAATAGCGGATCAGGCCTTTGTGAGGTATCTCGTCCAGCCATTGCTCCAATTCTCGAACGTTTGGCTCGTGGAAGAGTCGGAATAAGAAGAAGCCTTGTTCAGGACATGGTATGTGATGCAGTTGGCTCCTCCGGTATCTCCAAATGAAGACGCAAAAGAAGATGACTGGGAGACAAAAGAAGGCCGAAAGAAGACTGCTCGAGGCGAGATGATCGATGCAAAGAGCTGAAAGCATTGTGTGCTGCTGTGCGTGTTCTGCTTGTTTGGTGCTGTTCTCGAGGTTTGGAAAAGCTGATGATGGTCTACCAGATCGTTGGGATGGAGACGACGAAGACGCCTTTATACACCACGGCGTCCACTGGGAAAGGTTGACAGCGGTATTCGCAACCCCAAGCGTTGTGTTGCCTCATCACGTGTGAGCCTTGTTCAAGACGCTATTCTGGGGGCGGCTGGTTGCGCGATGCAGTGTGGCGAAACAGATATTCCTGAGATCTGATACATGCCCTTGGGTAACGAGCCCAAGCCGTTGGTACTTGGCGGTTGTCTTCGAGAGGCTTCGCCCACACCACTGCTTGCGACTATTTTGAGCCTCGTTGCAGGCGCCAAATATTCCCTGCCCTGACCACGAAGTGTCGCCGACTGGCTGGGATGAAAGCTCGCGCCATTCCTCGACCTCTATCACTGATCGTCATTTGATACAGAATCAATCATACACTGCTGTACCAATCTTTGGACACTCAACTGGACAACCCACGCATGTTTCATCCGCTCGCTTGAATGCGAACTTCAGGAGAGACGATCATACTCGACAATGCGCTGTGGTAACATCACCGCCAACGCCAAAGCTTCCTGGCCAGGTCTCCTTAACGACGACTTCCCTCAGCCCATCCCATGTGGCTGAGGGAGCTTGAAAGGTTGCAAAAGTATCCAAATCGGTGCAATGGAACCCTAAATCAGGCCAAGAAGGGCTTTTGCCATAATTGTCAATAGCAAGGCTGCCTGGTATAGACAGGCGGAATGCACCGTCAAATCCACCGAGAGCAACCCCATTCGGTTCGACATGCCAGAGCCCTAGATAGGATGCAACTTAATAACGCTCCCTGCCCCAAGCTGATACGCGGGAATAATCCACGGGGGATCTGATGGCTCGAGCTCTGTTCAACGGCTCTATGGATTATCCTGTGAAGCTTGACAGGCGGATGAAGTCTATCGCTAAGTTGTTCCGGTGTCTATTCTTCTGGAAGCTGTCGAGATGGAGATTTCTCAGAGCCAGCGAGCACTCGGGACAGCCCTAAGCCAGAGGGTTACTTGGCGAACGCATCTGGATGGCTTAAAATTGGGAACGAAGCGCTCCAAGCCACTGACTGATCGACAAGGATCTAATATCGTTGGAAAAGATCATTGCTTCTATGAAGACTTTTCCAAGAAACCACAGCATCGTTTGAATCACTGATTATGGGCGACTGCTTGGAGCACTCTCAAATCATCTAACCCGTCTCGATATCTTCGACTGGGATGGGGATCTGGATCCGACTCGGCCCATCGACTGGTCTACGGTTCGGAGATGGGCAATCGTCGTCACTACGACATTGATCACTTTTGTAGTGTCCTTCTGCAGTAGCGTATTCTCAGCTACACTTGCCGATGTCGCGACCGAACTCGACGTTTCGAAGCTTGTCGTTGTCCTGGGCATCACCCTCTTCATGTTGGGCTTTGCCTTGGGACCATTGCTGTATGTGTTCCATCCATAACCATGAAACAGCGACCTCGCATTGACGCTACTATGGATGGGGCCCTGCATCGGAGTTGTACGGACGCACTCTTCCTCTCAGGATCGGATATGCAGCCTTCCTTGGTTTTCAAGTCCCGCTCACAGTGAGCACCGATATCCAAATCATCCTTGCCTCTCGATTCCTTGCTGGCCTCTTCGGATCCGCGCCTCTTGCTATCGTTGCCGGAATGTACGTTGACTTTCTCAATCCCGTGGAAAGAGGAATCTGTACGAGTGTCTTCAGCATCGGCGTTTTTGGCGGTCCTGTAACGGCACCGATACTGGGAACCGTCGTCAACGAACGACTGGGATGGCGTTGGACGGGCTGGGTCACTCTCTCCGTCGGAGTCGTCCTCGGAATACTCTGCTTCGTGTGTACACCTGAAACAGCCGAGCCGATTCTTCTGCAACGGAAGGCACAAGTGTTACGGCTAGAGACTTCCAATTGGGCACTACACGCGAAGAGTGAAGAACAGCCCACAAGTATGCGCGCGTTTGCTGAGAAGTATCTCACCAAGCCTGTGAAAAATGATTGTAATGGAGCCCGTCGTGAGTTGCCCCTTTCCGTTGGCATGTTGGAACTTTGCTGATCTCGAGAAGCTCCTCATCTTCACCGTCTGCATGTCTCCAGTGTACTGTATCTTTTAACTGACACTGACAATGTATCCATTCTCTTTCCACAAAGTTCGAGACATGTCTCCAGTCCAGGCAAGCTTGCCGTTTCTGTTTCTCCTCGGCGGAGTCGGAATAGCCTGTCTCCTCCTCGGGCTCTACAGCTGCTACTACATTGGAAGACGTCAGACGGCGAACAAGCTACGCACACCAGAACATCGCTTTTCCCCAGTGATTTTGGGATCGGCACTTCTGCCGGCTGGTAAGTTCTGTCTCTGTCTCGGCCCAACGCCCTTCTGAATCTCAACCACACACACCCTGGGAGATACAGGCCGCTCTTGGCCTTTTTACTGCCTGTGGAATCATCTTGATTTTCATGAGCCCCATCTCATCTCTCCCACGCCAACAGAGCCCAGGCGATCAACACTTTTGTCAGAAGCATCATTGCGGCCTCGTTCCCGGTGTTCTCGCAAAACATGTTCTCGATATTGGAAGTGAAATGGACGGGCACCTTGGTCAGGCCAATCTGAAGTGAACACTTGAACTTTCCACCCTTGGTCACTGTGATGGCATTAGAAGGTGCATGACTTGATCAACCTGTAGCCCCAGGCACCTGGAGCGAACCAGGTGATGAGACTGATGACATCGATAAGCCGCATGGGTCATCCATGAGACTCAATCTCCGAAAGTGTCCTTCCCGAGTGCGAGGAGCATGCCTGCACTGACCCGATCTGGACGATACGACCCAACGGCCTGTGATACCCTGGAAACTGAATTCAGGAAAGTCGGCGATGCTGAACACAACGCGTAAAGATTTAAGATGGAGGCTCTTTGAGAGTCGGGAGGAGCAACTTTCCCCATGGACGATAAAAGCAGCATTCCAGAGCTCCGAAAGGCGATTCCTCGCCATTGCTTTCGGCCCTCCAACTTTCGATCGCTACGATTCGTTGTGTTCGATGTTACGGCTGCGATATGCCTTGGCATCTTTGCTGCGACGACGATCCAACACTTCAATGGACTGCTCAAGTTCTTCCTCTGGATGTTGTATGGCTACGTCCAAGGTCTTTTCTTCACCGGTATCTGGATCCTGGCTCACGAATGCGGCCATGAGGCGTTGTTCTCAAGCAAGATGGCCAACCATGTTGTTGGCTTCGTCCTGCATAGCGCACTTCTCGTGCCCTACTTCTCATGGCGATACACGCACGCCCGTCACCATCGGTATACGAACCACATGGACAAGGACACAGCTTTTGTGCCCCGGCGCGAGGAAGAAGTGACCCGTTGGTCCCGTTTGATGCCTTGGCTTGGCATGTTGGAAGACACTCCTGTCTTCGCGGGTTGTCAGTTGGTCATTCATCAAGTTCTTGGCTGGCCAGCATACTTGTTGTTCTTCGCAAGTGGTGCCTCCGGCAGTCCCGAGACAACCAGTCCATACGATGTTCGTCCAATGGTGCGACGCAGCCATTTCGATCCTCTAGGCGACCTCTTCACCGTGTCGGAACAGCCGTACGTTCTCCTGTCGACCGTCGGTGTTGGTGCCACGCTCTACACCCTTTACCAACTGTCTCAGTCAGTGCACATCGCAGGAACCTTGCTTCTATACGGCTTGCCTTACCTGTGGGTCAACAACTGGCTGGTTGCTTTTACATACCTTCACCACAACGATCCTGCGGTATCGCATTTCGAGGCCTCTGGCTGGACCTTTATAAATGGCGCTCTGTCAACGGTAGACAGACCCTTCGGATTCGTTGGTCGTCATATCTTTCATGGCATTGTGGACTACCATGTTGTTCATCATCTATTCCCGTGAGTATCTTGTCATCCCAATCTGGAGATGCTTTCGCTGACGTCGTGCAGACGAATACCTTTCTACCACGCAGAAGAGGCCACCAGAGCTATTGTGCCTTTGCTTGGAAGCAAGTACCGTCGAGACGAGACTCCTTTCTGGTTGGCTCTTTGGAAGACTTTCCGTTCCTGTCGGTCAGTAGAACCGGCAATAGATAAGCTAGGTGTCCTGCAGTGGAAGACTTGATCTTTGCTTGATGATCTCATCCATGAACCCCTAAGCTCTGGAATCAAACACGTCAGCGACAGTCTTTTCAAGATCTGATCTTTGAGATGCATTTTGGTGTTTTCCCCGCCATCGGATTGAGAGGGATGTTTGAGGGGTAAGCTCCGAGTTCCTTTGAAGCGCATCTGGTACCCTCCACGTTGACGACGCCCATTTCTTTCTCAGGCCCTTCGACTCGGAGATCAATCGATTGATCCACGCTGTACTGACACAGTTAGCTCATCTAGTAAGTGAGAGCAGCTGGTGTTTGTCAAACACATTTCTGGGAACTGACCCTGTGCAAAAAGCACGAATCAGTGATCCAAGCTGAATCTCATTCGAGTATCGATCACAATATCTGGTCCGTCAATATGGGTCCACAAAGTCTTTCAGACCTGAGGAGGAAAGATCTTTTCCAACAAAAAGGTTTTATCAACGATGATTGGGTCGGCGCCACCGATGGCAAAGAATTCGATGTCATCAATCCCGGTACACTGGAGAAGCTCGCCAGACTGCCAGAGATGGGTGCAGCAGATGTCGAGAAAGCTGCTGTTGCCGCAGAGGAAGCCTTCCAATCCTATCGCAAGACCAGCGCAAGACAACGAGCCCGGTGGCTTCGCAAGTGGAACGACCTGGTCTTGGAGCACACGGAAGACCTGGCCTTGATTTTGACATTGGAGAATGGCAAGCCGCTGGCAGAGGCGAAAGGAGAGGTCGCATATGGAGCGAGCTTCCTCGAATGGTTCTCTGGGGAGGCTGAGCGGACTCATGGAGAGTTGATCCCAACGGCGAATCTCAACCAGAGGATCATCACTATGAAGCAGCCTCTTGGTGTTGCAGCGTGCTTGACGCCATGGAACTTTCCGATTGCCATGATCACCAGAAAGGCTGGGGCGGCACTTGCGGCTGGATGCACGACGATCTGGAAACCTGCGGGAGAGACACCGCTAAGTGCTCTTGCTCTCGCCGTCCTGGCCAAAGAAGCTGGCTTTCCCAAAGGCTCTATCAACGTGGTGCTGACACTAGACAACGTAGCTGAAGTCGGCGAAGCAATATGCAAGTCTGAACGGATCCAAAAGTTGAGTTTCACCGGGTCAACTCGCGTTGGCAAGCTGCTTGCATCCATGTGTGGCCAGCATGGGCTGAAGAAGCTCTCGCTGGAGCTCGGAGGCAACAGTCCTTTCATCGTATTTGACGATGCGAAACTCGAAACCGCTGTCGAGGCTTGTTTGATGGCCAAACTGAGAGGTGAGAAGCCAAGAGCAAATTCAATTCGATCAGTTCCGAGATAGTTGCTGATATTTCGTGCTCTAACCCCAGGGTCCGGCCAGACGTGTGTCTCTGCAAACCGAATCTTCGTACAAGACGCCATCTACGACCGCTTCTCCCATGCCCTTGCCGAGAAGATGAAGACCCTCAAGGTTGGACTAGGAACCGATGATGGGGTATCCGTTGGACCCATGACCCACGAGCGGGCGGTAGAGAAAGCCCTCGATCATATCGAAGACGCCAAGAAGTACGGTGCCACGGTTGTGATGGGAGGCTCGGCCTTTCACCCAAACGACCACAAGGGCTATTTCTTGCAGCCGACCATCCTCACCAACATGTCGTCAGACGCCCTAACAACGCGGGAAGAGGTCTTTGCTCCTGTGGTGGCCCTGTACAGGTTCAAGACCGAAGAGGAAGGTGTGAAGCTCGCGAATGAGACCAAGGTCGGCTTGGGAAGTTTTATCGTCACGGAGAACATGCCTCGCATGTGGAGGGTTGCAGAGAACATCCAGGCTGGTATGGTGGGCGTCAATATTGGCCTGCTCTCAGCGGCGGAGAATCCGTTTGGAGGTGAGTCCAGTAGCTCCCATGCATCAAATGCCACTGATAGATGTCGTTCTAGGTGTGAAAGAATCGGGATATGGCAGAGAAGGAGGGCGGCAGGGCATCGAGGAGTACTTGACGGTGAAGAGCATCTTCCTCAATGTCGCGAATTGATGCTGTAGGCTTGGCAAGTTGGGAGAGACGGCGTTAGGAGAAACACCGCCGGCTTTCTGCCGAAGCGTACAGACGAGCCGGAAATAGCATACCAGCCTTATTCCCGCCACCGGGGAAGTCGTTGCCCGTGGGGCTTTCTCTCCCGACAATACCTCACGACATGTACAGTTCACAGCGAGTGATGAGGCAAACCCTCGGGTCTTTGCCTTATTGCAAATCCAGACCGTGAATTGGCAAATGCTGCAAGGTCTTGATTGAGTTGAGCAAAATTAGGTGCCTGCGAGAATCGCAGTTTCGTGGACGTATATCTCTCCCCCAACTGACTCTCTCGCAGCGAAGGTCAACACATATGGAAAGATGTTGCAGCCTCGCATGATACGTGTCGCCAGCCGTATCAGTCGTCTACCAGCTCGCCGTTACTATACTACTGGCCCGACTTCGACGCAACAAGGCCCGCTTGCTGGCATCACAGTCGTCTCCCTGGAACAAGCCATCGCAGCGCCATTTGCAACAAGACAGCTCGCCGATTTGGGTGCTCGCGTGATCAAGATCGAGAGGCCGGGCGTAGGAGACTTCGCTCGACAATATGACACACGTGTGAAGGGGATGGCCAGCCACTTCATATGGACCAATCGGTCGAAAGAGTCTCTGGCTCTGGATCTCAAGAAGCCGGAAGACCTCGACGTTCTGAAAGCCCTCGTTGGCCGCGCCGATGTGCTTGTCCAGAATCTTGCCCCTGGAGCTACTGGACGAATGGGCATGGCATACGAGGATCTCAAAGACAAGCACACCGGTCTCATCGTCTGCGACATCAGCGGCTACGGCCAAGATGGTCCTTACCGAGACAAGAAAGCGTACGATCTTCTCATCCAAAGCGAAGCAGGCATGCTATCCGTCAACGGCGTTCCACGAAAACAGGGCGAGCAAACCGTGATCGATCCCGCCAAAGTCGGGGTCTCGATAGCAGATATCTCAGCAGGCATGTACGCATACAGCTCGATCCTCGCGGCCCTGATGCAAAGGCAGAAGACGGGCCAGGGATGCAAGATTGACATCAGCATGCTGGAATCGATGACTGAGTGGATGACCTTCCCGCTTTATTATACCTACGATGGAGCGCCTGGACCCACGCCTGCTGGATCTTCGCACGCTTCTATATATCCATATGGACCCTTCCAAGCTTCGGATGGGGCTGTCATGCTGGGAATACAGAACGAACGGGAATGGGCGAATTTCTGCAACATTGTGCTTCAGGATGAGGCTCTTGCGAAGGATGCACGTTTTGAAAGCAATACGCTGCGGAGCCAAAATCGTGTGGAGCTGCAACAGATTATTGAAGACTCATTCTCGAAGCGCACATCAAGTGCGGTCGTGGAACTACTGGAGAAGGCCTCCATAGCCAATGCCAACGTCAATGATATGCACGGAGTCTGGAAGCACCCGCAATTGAAAGCCCGAGAGAGATGGACTACGATCGACACGCCAAAGGGTTCGGTTCCGGCGTTGTTTCCACCGGGGTTTGAGCCCATGAGCCGGTCTGGTTTGCATGCGAATATGGGCAAGGTGCCGGAAGTTGGAGAGCACAACTCGAAGATCTTGGCAGAACTCGGAAAGGCATAATTTGAAGACCAATCAGGTGTTCGAAGCTTTTCATAGAGTTAAAGATACGTTTGGAGCAACGACAAGGCGAAGGGACTCGCGGCTGAACAGAGCTACTTCTTGTTCGGGATTAGCGTCAACCCAAGTGAATGATTTGTTTCCGAAGCCGGCAAACCCCTTGGGCCTTTCGCTTCCATTCGACTCTCACGAGACTACAAAATACGGTCGAACATCATCGAAATTGACACTGTTCGAAGAGGACGGTCAACAGCTGCCTCATTAGGCATTAGCTGAGACATCGAAGGATCATTAGGCTCGCAAGCTTGAAGCGATTCTAGCGAGGTCCGAATGCGAGCGAGTACATATCAAGGGCCAGCCGCACAACACAGAGGACTGTCGGCATCCGTGTCACTACTTTAAGTCATTGTGGAGTGGTCACGCAGCCTGCTCCGAGCCTAACGCGACGATACAGTCGCTTGACATGGAATTGCCACAGGAGCCACGTTCTTTGCGGAAACTGGAATCGAAAGCCTGCTCGAACGCCGCAGAGCTCGAGTCCGTGGATCACGCCGGCGATTTGGCATCAAGATACCTACAGAAAATATCACGAAGCTTCATCGACGCCATAAATGAACGGCAATTCTCTCGACACAGTCCGCCGTGGACTCACATGGACCCCGGCATCTTCCGCGCCACATTCGACCAAGCTCCCATTCAAGATCTTGATCTGGATGAATACCTCCTGGCCCTCGGACGAATCACAGCGTCACATCCTGAACATCAGGTCCAGGTTGTGCACAGTACGGCGTCTGTCGACAAGGAGGCTAGGACAGCGGACGTTTTTCTGACCGTTAAGACGCTGGGGTTGCTGGATGATGGCTTGGTGACTGAGGGAATTGGAATTTGGAAGTTTTTGCGTTCGGAGGCCGAGTGGAGGTGTGTGAGGTACATGGGGATGCGAGGGTCGCCGGGGGCTTCTGATGTTGCGCCGTGACGAAACTGGCAACCGATGTTTGGGCCATATGAGACAAAGTGAATGTTGGAGTAAACTCAAGTGAGCGTCGTGTTCGGGATTCGAATGCTGCGGAACTGCCAGGCATTAGCATCGGCTCGGTAGAATGCCGTTCCCAAGGGTAGATATCGGGAAGGCAACCTTGGAATCTGCTATTATGCAACGGATGTGCAGCATATAGGAGCAATTGTTGCGGCCGAGAACAATATACCTGCCAAGCCGTATCATTTGAAGTGTCTTGACCAAGACATTACACATTAGCAAGCTATCTTCCTCATCTATCATGTAGTCATCTATCATCGCTCGAATCAGCCGTCATGTGCCTTTCACGTACTCAACCAGAACATCTACAAGCTTCGATCTATCCTGCTTCGTATCAAATACCCCGGCATGATCATATCCATCCCACCAGAGAACCTCCAGACCGCTACCTCGCCATTTCGTGGCCTTCTCGGCGTTGGTCGTGGAATGGGTCCGTAGTTGCATATGCTTGTATCCAGTGACATCCTCAACAAGTACCGGGTCAGGCAGATCTCGCTCGGCCAGGTAGGCCCTAACAGCATTTGTGTTGACAATCAGATCCTCGCTACTCAAGCTCGCAGTCAACCGCATGTTGTGATTGACCATGAGATGATCGATCTGATCCCGCCACAGGACGTTTTCGCTCCAGAAGAAGTGCCGCCCAAGTGTATGGGCGATCTGAGGATCCTTTGATGCGAAGTACCAGAGTTGCCATTCGTTCGCCCGGACTGGAGGCCTCACGGTGAAGTTGTAGGCCACGTCTGGCATGTGCAGTAGTATGCTGACGGGATCCACCAGCAACGTTCCGGAGATTCGTGTTGACAGGTGCGGGTCGTTCATGACGTGCGTGCTGAGGACACTTCCGTACGAATGTGATGCAAGGACGAACCGACCAGGGCCAAAGTGATGATTGATGATCGTCGTCAGCTGCGAAACGAACTCTGCCTTTCGAGGAATGGAAGTTGTGATACGGGATGAAACCTGCAGAACCTCGATCGCGAGAATTCCAACTTGATCGTCTTCGCTTGCGCCAGCGTTCAGTGATTGATGTAGCTCGTCCAGAAAGGGCACGTGTGTCACGAGACCTATTCCAATGCCGTGGATGAAGACGATCGGTAGTCGTGTCTTGGATGTGTGCTTTCGCAGGAAGTATGAGAAGTCGGGCACGACCGAACGATTACGGGCGAGTAATGCAGCTGGGCGAGGTGGAAAGACTGCTGCCAGGCTCGCCAGGCTTCTTCGGTGGAAGTTGAAGCCATTCTTCACGAGGAGTAAGATAGCCAAGGTGTCAAGCATCATGATTAGCATGTACCACAGCAAGGCCCTTTCATGTGTCAGCCTGATCCTAGCCAGTAGCACAATACATCAACCTACCTTGGCTCGATCTCAATCGGATCCAACGTCAGACGCAGACTCTTCGCTTTGCCCTTGCCTTCCTGAAAGCTATTCGGCATCATCTTCTCCATCTTCTGAATGTACTCATCAATCTCAGCGTCATCTCCCTTCTCTTCAGCTTCGCCAGCTCTTCCTTCCCAGAAGGCCCAGTCGACAAATTTCCTTAGCTCATCTCGTCCAATGTCTTCTACAGGTGATCCTCGAAACCATCCACTCAAGAACACAACCGGATCATAGATCTCCGACCGAACCTTTCCAAACAACGCCAATCGTTCTTCTCTCGTACGTTTCGGAGGATGGATCGCTTTGCGCTGGATATACAAGTTGTACCCAATGAAGAAGAGGTAAAAGACAGCCTCCGGCGCCCAGATACTCCAGAGGACATAGTTATTCAAGAACCGATCTCTCCCAAAGCCCAATGGCTGGCAGAACTTCGCGGCGAGTACCCATATCGTATACGCAAGGCAGAAAGGTCCATACGTTTGGAGAATGCTAATAACAAGACGGATCATCCGCCTGTTGCTCGGTGAGTCTTTCAACATTTTGGCCATGCAGTGTGACGATGGTGCCGGCTGGTCACCGCCCTACGCGAGGACGGGGGCGCGGATGGTGGGTTTCCTGTGGAGAGGAAGACATTTTGGAAGAGGCGACGAGGTCGGAGATTATATGGCGGTTCACACTTCATCATGCCGATGGCTCCCGGGAGGTTGAAGCGTGAGGAAATTGGCTTCGACGTTGCTGCCGCCAGTCGTTCTCGCTCCGCCAAATGAAATTCGGGTGGTCCCTGCATTTCTTCGGGGCCAGATGCCGACGTCACATGCTCCCTGGTCCGCATGTGCCGACTTCACTCCTTCACCAATACATCACTCGGTTCAACAACCTGCAACATGAGTGAATCGGATCAGGATGTCCGCTGCGGACGATGACAGGAGCTCGTCTTGAGCTCGCGGTCGGACTAAAGGGGACTAGCGCGATAATTGAGCAGACGAAAGGGTTACTGCGACATCATTGCGGTCACAACATCCAATTTTCCTCGACACGATACGGTGTGAGATGTCAAAATGCTCGACTGGCTGAAGAGGCGACTCTACGAGACGCTTGCCCTCGGATTTGGTCAGCATGGAAGCCGGGCACATCTACTTGACCTTCCGCAGGAGCTCCTTGACTTGGTGATCGACTATCTGGACATTTCCGAGGTAGCGAGCCTCTCGGTCTGCACCAAAGGCCTTTACCGAAGCATTGGAAAGGACCAACGACGACTTTTGCGCCTTGGTGACGGTCACGAGTCTCAGCGGCAGCAATTCCTCTTGCGACTAGCCCGGGACAACGCCAATCTCTTCTTCTGCTACATCTGCTCGTGCCTTCATCTCGTATCAAGCATAGGACTTCCACGGCGTTGTTTGGTTCAGCTACGTCCGGCTTGTATTGGACGATGCGAGCAATCCGATATTCCGGGCCAGTCTTTTGAGACCTATGGAGGAAACTCGAGTTACAGGCTCACGTTCCCGCACGTGCAGCTCGTCATGGCAAGACACCATCAAGGAGACGATTACGGAAAGTGCATAAGCTCGCTATCCGCTAGGATGATTCAGAAGCATCTGAAATACGACGTCTGGACACTGCTCAACGTGGAGCCAAACATCATCGCCAACGACCTCTTTCTGCGTGTTCAACACTGGATTATATTCGACGAGAACAATCATCCTACTTTCGAGAGGCTCAGTGGCCCAAGCCTTTGCTCACATGTCACGAAACACGTCGGACCCACGACCTCGGATCTCCTTCTGTGTCAAAAACAGCATCTCGGTGAGAGATCGGAATGCCCAAGTTGCTCGATGCTATACCGCTGTCCGGAATGCAGCATGGAGTTCGAATCAGATGCTTTTTGTCTTGAAGATGGCAGGGTGGCAGTGATTATTACAAAGTGGTTGAACTTGGGCGGCGGCATCACACCCTCGGACCCGAAATGGCGGCGACATCTGTACCCGCCGTTCGAAGCACGACCGATAGCTACGACTCAGGAATGGCGTGGCTTAAAGACCAGATTTGAGAGGAACACGGAACGAACACAGGAACTGGTGACTCGTGAGATTGCGTCGCTTCTCCGAGGCCCACTCCCCAATCCATGGGTATAATTGGCACCTTTACGTCCGGCTCATGACGACGTTTTGATGGTATAGACTCACGAACCAAGCACTGTCGCGGTTCTTCGAGGGATCTCCATGGAGCCGCCTGCCCGTCAGCGTGGAACTCTCTTGTACAGACCTTGTCTCAGCTGACGGTCGCTCGAAGACACCGAGATCATGCTGCTGGTTTTCCTTGGCGACGGAAGCGGACCACAAGAAGACGTTCACATACAGGGCGACACCTCCAGCTACGCCGCGGCAGTGGTCGCTGGGCAGGCATGACAAGTTGCTCGACCAGTCAGAAGACGGCGCAAGGATTTTGGGAGCGCAGTGACAGTGGATGAGATTGTGGACATCTGGAACGGAAGGGAACATCTTTTGCGCCGTTGGTGACGACAGCGATCAGAGCCATAATAAGAATGCGATGGAAGAGCAGACATTGATGTGGTTGATGGTCGGCAGCACTACCAGTCGAGAGGCAGACCCCCCAATGGGCATGGAGAAGTTGCTCATTTGGGCCTTGGATATCAAGAAAGTCAGGATGAAGGCGTCAGGCGAAGAAAATCTTGATTGTACTTCTAACGTTTGTGAGCATGTCTTGGTTTCACCGCTGCTGCGGCTACTTGTCACCAGCACTGCGTAGAAGTGCATGCTCTTCGCTGGTGTACTGCCCATGCCGTATGCAAGCAAGGACAGCACCTGAGGCCCTTACAACCTCAGGGCGCCTCCCGGAGGAGTCGCGATGTTAGTGGTAGCTCAGCCAGCAGCAGCATGGGGTCCCCGAGGGGAGCTGCGCTGGACGTTGACCTCGGCCTGAGCCTGGTTCTTGAGAGTGTCCACTAGATCTCGGATTACCCCTGGGAACTCTCTGGCATAGCCTTCGAGCCTCTGGATTGTCTCTTTGATCTCAGCTGTTTCTCGTCTGCTCTGATCGCACGACTGCTTGACGAATTCCATTGTTTCAGAGACAAGATGGAACAGCAGCTGGCGATCGGTGACATGAGCGTCTCGAGCGGGATCCAAGGCGATACGATCCCGTTGTTGTGAATTGCTTCTGTTGGCTGGCGGACGATGGTAGGACAAGGCAGTGTAGAAGGCCGAAACCGCGCCGAGGCCTAGAGCAATGAGGACCGACCAGTCAAGAATGTTCTGGACCACTGGGCTGTGCATGATGACGTTGGAGTAGCGTGAGCTGCGACAAGATGCACGGGAATAATGCCGAAGGTGGTGAAGAAGAAAGGAAAGAAAAGAAGGGAAAGAAGGGAGGACGTGATGAAGCCGCGTTGGGGGACTGGCGCCAGCCTACCCACCTGCCTCTGACTTCTGAGGAAGGCGCCTCCTTCCTCGCATGCTCACTGCGACGGTCCACGGCAAGCACGCTCGAACACCCGGGTTCGTCTCGGTCCGCAAATTGGTCGACATCGTGAAAGTGAAAACGATCGCTCCCTACTCATGGCGCATCCATGGCGCTGGGTTGAGCATTGCGGACATCTTGCCTCATGCCATATCCAGTGGAACTTTGGACATCCTGTTGGCAATTTGCTGCTTCTCAGATCAGACCATGTTGAGGACGCGAGGTACATTCCAGCCGGCCTGCATCCAATGCAGTCAGTTTCCAAAGATGCCAGCCCGCAATGGAACCCGGACATTTGTCGCCAGCCCTGAAGACCAGGTTTGAGAGGAGCACGGAACAAACGCAGCAACTGCTGCCTCTCGAAGATAAATTGCTTCTCAAGGACCTGCCCTCAACAGGATCTCCACGAGAAGAATAACATAAGAACAATCTGATCAAAAGAAGTCGCAGCGTCACCTCCCGAAATCTAGACCCCTGTCGCAGCCTTGTGTCCACCACCAAAAGAAAGTCCAAAAAGGAATCCCCGGCCGAGATTCGAACTCACAGCTTTTGAAAACAAAACAGCAAAAAAACGAGAACTTGCAGTAAGGGAAGAGCGAACAAACTCACAATCATGTTGATCGTTGGTTTGATTTGGACTCTTTACCAATCCATACCCCTAGACCTTAGACCTAGCCGGTGCTTGTTACTGGATTGATTGGTGACCACGGATTTGAAATTGAATATATAGGTCAAAGTTGGGCTGTGGGAGTTAGCGAATTTGGAGGGGAAGGCGCGCGGACATGTCGTTACCGGGGATACATAGGATGTCCCTTGGTGTTGACTGCTTGACGGTGTTCGATCCGCTGTTTCGACTGATGACTTCACGCCGCCTTTGCGACAGTCCAGTAGATGGACAAAGTGGAAACTATGGCTCTTGAAGGACTTGCCTTTCCGGCTGGTAGTCAAGAGAGAATCTTCTGAGCATGCTCAATGAGTCCGCGCTCTGTAGACAACCTAGAAAGATCGAACTACACAGATGGCATGTGGTGAGTCAACCTATTTACATGAGTCCACCTCGCATCATGCAAATGGGGGTGGCCTGAACCGATGGATCACCTTCTGCGATTCAGGCCACCCACGACAGGAATTTCGGCATCTTCTTATATGTACTCCGCGCTTCAGCATCAAACTTCGACTCTGGCCTTCGCCACCACTTCACACCAACAGCAACCAACTTCAAGCCCGCCAACATGGCACCGGCTGAGCCGCCCCAAACTCCACCTCTGAAGTATGATGACGTGAGTGCGGTACTGTCTTCGCGAGAATCAGTACTCATCTTGAAGCAGCCAAACAACCTGACTCAAAGCGAACACCCACCAGCGATATCTCGCCTCATGAGCCTACCAGCCGAACTCCGGAATCGCATCTACGAAGCTGCCGTCGTCAAAGCGACTCCCATCGAGATCATACAACAATTGAAGTCGGGCCATCATTCTCGACCAAAAATCTCCAAAGACGTGAAGCCGCCAGCCCTTGCACGCGTCAGCCGCCAGCTACGTGAAGAGGTCTTATCCACTTTCTATGCCGAAAACGTCTTCACGTTTTCTCTTAGACTTGCAATCCTGGGCGTCAACGGGAAGAAGGAAGAGAAGCTGGTCTGTGGATGGCTTGCGGGTCTTAGCGAAGACTGCTGGAAGTCACTGCATAGTGTTCTCATACGCTCGGATGTGGATTCAGGTTCCCCGTTCATTGAGCGTTCACTCACGTACAGTGCCGCTGGCTCTCGCACTGTGTATGGCTCTGATGTGCAGCTGCCTCACAAGCCTCTGGACTCGCGGCGTGCTAATGTCGACCTTCGAGACTGGTGCTGGGTCGGGAATGTTGACTTGGAGGCCATTTGCAAGGGAGCAGCTGCGTGGTTTCGAAAGCAGCGCCCACATGACGTTTACCACCAATTGGTGCTGAAATCTGATTGGGATATTGGAGAGGATGAGGAAGCGGACTTTGGACTTCACAAGTACGTGAGCAAGCTGGGAAGGATGGCTGCTGAATGCAACTAAGCTTGTGATGATTCAACTTCCATCTGCATATAATTGACGACTCTGAATCCACTCCTTGGAGAACGCACGTCATGATCCCGCGCGTGTAAGTAAGTTGGTCTCTTGTTCCATAGCAGGAAGTTTTGCTTAGTCGAAGTTTCCATCGTCATCCATACTATAATCTGATTGGTGCATACAAAAGGTGCGCTAAGGGATGCTTGCATAAAACGGCGCTAGAGAGGTCTGTGAAAGGGTGTCCGTGCGAGAGGCAGAGAGAACAGAATAAATTCAAGCTCGTTCACTTTGAATTAATGTCATTGCCTGAAGACTGTCCTCGTTGCCAGACTAATGGATATCAGCTATAAGATCAGATTCAAGAAAGCAGAATGCAACATTCACAATCTAGAAATATTGGGGTATGCGTAGCTTCCTAATCCAGCGAAAATAACATGTGAAAGTGACCAGGGTCTTCGGGATTTTCCGCTCCTGCTTCCACGCCGAACGGCTTCTCGTTTGCTTTCCCATCTACACAAGTCACCTCGCACAGCGACCTTGGTCACCACCAGCTCGGTCGCAACCACGAACGATGGCGGCGACTCCAGCGATGGAGGACATGAATCCTGCCAACGACAGGGTAAGTGACACCGTCTTCTTCGCCACACAGGACAAGATACTGACATACGAATTCAGGACGACGACAGTCTCAAGACTCCGTCCTCTCAATCCCAGTCACGCCTCATGCGCCTCCCAGCCGAGCTTCGCAACCGGATCTACGAGTTCGTCGTTGTCAAAGACAAGCCTATCGACATCGTCAAAGACGAGTCCATCCGGATCATCGATTACTCGTTCACGGGATGCAAATTCTCCAAAGAAGCCAGAACCCCGGCCATTGCACAGACCTGCCGTCAGCTGCGCGCGGAGACTTTGTCCATGTTCTACGCCGAGAATACATTCAGCGTCACGCGTATCGATGGAATTGGACACTATCTCGCTACCTTCAAACCTGAGAAGATAGTCTGCGACTGGCTGGTCACTCTGAGCGAAGCAAATCAGAAGGCTTTTCACAAAATCAAGATGGCCACTGAAGATCCCCTACGGTGGCTCTACTTGACATCTGAGCTTTACAGCTCTGCGGGAGATGGCTTGATGTATTGCATCCGGTACGAGGCAAAACTAACGAGGCGGCGCGTATTGTAGTCGGGTTGGCAGTGAACTCAGCAAGTGTCCGACGGAGATGGATGCGACTACGCGCTGATCAGGATCCGGTGAAATGGGAGAAGCTCAGCAAGAAACGGCGGCATCTGCTCGCCTGAGGCAGCAGAGCGAACCCGCTTGTCTGCGTCAGGAGTATACTATTGAGCGCGGAAGCAGGAGCAGCAAAGGCCTCAATGTAAAAGATTGATCAAGCTGTCTTTCCTCTTTTCATCATCACATCGTCACTCGTATCTTCTTCTTCCATCTTCTCACGACACAGTCTCAACCTTAACATCACCCTCAACATCCACCTTCTCAACCACTCTCTCCCCAAACCCCTCAGGCACGCCCTTCGCCGCTCTCCCAGTAGGTCCATACTGAGGCCCCACCCAACAACCCAGCAGCGCGCTCCACTGACACCCTCCCATCAACAACCGCTGCACCATCTTGAAAGTCTGCAAATCATGATAAGGCAACCCCGTCTTCGGATCTCGAAATTTCGCAGGCCAGCAAGTTAATGCGCACTTTGCCTTGACGGGTGCTGGGGGCATCGACAATTCGTTTGCACGCTTGCGCATTTTGGTGGTGAGGTAGCGTGTCTCTTCGGGGGTGAAGGATGGGTATGACCCGGGAAGCAACGTCGATGCCACGGGATTGGGATCGGTCGAGGAGTCTTTCGAGGCTTTGGAAGCGCCGCGTTTGCCGGTGCCGGAGGTCTCGAGATTCTCGAACTGCTCGAGCATGATCAATGAGCGCTGTGCCTGCTCCTTAATTAGAGGAGCTGGTGGTGGTGGCGGTAGAGGAACTTGTGGGTGCAGTGAAAACTCTTGATAACCCGGCGGCCAGGCGTGGCATATGGGCGGTTGAGACGAGGGAGTGTTTGCACCGGAGGGAGTTGCCGTAGGAGGTTGCGAGGCAAGCAGGGGAGGATGGGAAGCTGCTGCATTGATTGCCGGTGCACTTGGGACGTATGGATTTTGGAGAGGATTGATGGCGGGAGCAGGCTGCTGTGGAGGCGTGGCTGTTTGGGAAGCGTATTCCTGTATGCCGGCTAGCCATGGCACCTCTGGAGGAGCCGGAGGAACTAGTTGTGGTTGATCTGATTGAGGTGGCGGTCCGAAAGGAGTCTGATATGCCACGGTCGCGGGTGCTGAGGATTCCGCAGTCGTCTCGCCGGCTTTATCTTCCGTAGCATCAGCCATGGAAACATCTCCCTGACCGGCCTTGCCCTCGTCAGCTTTGGTCTCATCCTTCATCTCGTCCACATCCTGGCTGCCATGCATCCTCTTTATCTTGATCTTCTCGCCTTCCCAAAGTACGCTTCCACTCCAATACCGAATGACCGGCCCATCGACGCCTCTCTTCCTCTTCGCCGCCAGCTGCTCTTCTCTTATCCTCTGCCTCTCAGCCTCCTCCCTCTCCCAGCGACCAAACTCCCGTGCAGTCTCTTTCTCGATCTTGACAGCTTTCGCCAGCCTTTCCTCTTGCGTCAAATCTGCCCGCTTGTTCGCACTCGTCCTCTCATTATGCCTCGCCATGATCTTCTTCTGCTTCTCCGATCTTATCAAAGACTCCTTCAGATTCTCATGTATGCTTTCCCTGTTCGCGATTGCCAGAGATCGCGAGGACTGCCGCGTAGGAGCATCCGCTGCGGTAGGTAACCAATTCGAACGCTCGCTCTTCTTCTTGGGCCGTTCGGTTGCCCCATCTCCCGCCTTGACATCGTCTGCCAACTTGACCTTCTTTTTCTTCTGCCAAGCGGGTAATCGCATCTTCGCCTCTTCCATCTTGCGCTTCTTTCTCGCCTCTGCGCGCTCTGCCTTCTTCAGCTCTTTCTCTCCCTCCAGATCCTCCTTGTCGCCGTCTTTCGGTGGGCCGGCATCGTCCTCATCGCTGGAAGATGACATAGCATCGTCATCGTCCTTGTCTGAGCCCTGGTAGTCTCCTTGGTCCTCTTCATCCTCGGCGAGCAGTTCTTTCTGGAGTTCTTCATCGTCGAGATTCTGTCGTAGTGTCGCATACAAGTTTCCGGCTGTCGCTCGTTTCGCTCTTGTCGCAATGAGACCGGTGGTGCTGAGGTCTTCGCTCTCAGAGCCGGACATTGAGTCGTCATCGTCGGACATGTTTGCGGATGTCTGGGCGCATTCAAGTTGGGGAGAAACAGAAGATCCCCAGTCGCCTGAGGTTGACGTGCAACGCGGAGGTGCGGCCGAGAAAGCGGCCGACCCAGATTCTGACCTACACCTCCTCCTTGGCTCTGATGAGATGCCAACAACAGGGTAAGCTTTGACGTGAGCATTTCTACGACTTCTCATTGAGTCTCGAAGGCGGCGCGCTAATGGATGTCCCTGAAATTGGGCATCATATATGCGCAATGTCTGATATCCGCGGCATATTCCTTGCAATATCATCCGATAGTCGATTGCCTTCCCGAACGTGCGGGTGTAGGATAGTCTATTCGTTGAGTAGGCCAGGAACACAACATTGATTGCAACACGAATTCTAGAAATCTTAGCCTACGCCGCTCTCACTCTCAGCCCAGCCCATCATTTCCCGGTCGTCATCACACAGCCGGGCGTACTCCAGCAGCAGTCTAAGCACGTAGACTGACATATCCTCCTTCCTCAGCACCTTCTCCGCCCACGTCTTGCCATCCAAGGCAATGTTCCTCGCAACATCGTCATGGCCCTCCAAGCCTAGCTGCTTGTTCCCCACAAAGTACTCCATGATACCATACACATCGATAAAGGTGTTGTCCATGGGCACGAAATGCTTCCAGGGGATCAAGCGATCATCGTGCCACTCTTTGTAGATCGTGGCCTTGAGAGGTAATGAGGTGCTCCCTAGGAAACCTCGATAGCGGCCGCTGAAGGAGTTGCCGTCGATGTCTGGGAGGTATTTGTAGGCGTACTGCTCTGCCATGGGCATGGACTTCGCCACGTAGAAGTAGGCGTCGTTATAGGGGCAACGCGGCGGATCTGTGTCAGGGAAGCAGAGAAGGTGAACCACAGCTGCATCTGACCATGTCGAGACCCAATCGCTGAGGGCGGTTTGGCCAGCTCCAGGGGCATGTACAGCCAAGTCGTAGGTGTGGTTGTCCGGTATTACAAAATTAGGTGCCCGAGTTCCCGGATGAAGCTCGAGCTGCTTGATGCTGGTGGCGTTAATCATTGATACAAATCGATGTCGTTGAAATCGAGCCCAGGTCTCTGCCTTGTTCCTCCCTCCACTGGCAGAGCCGCGCCAAATGAGCTGATCCTTCTTTTGTTCCCAGGGATCTCCGTGCGAACTTCCGCCGGAGTAAAATGGATCGTCCGTCCAGTACATTGCCGGAGGAAGCAATATTTCATTATTCATAGGTAACTTTGAGCCCCCGAAAAGTGGAATGAGCGTCTTCGTGTTCGAGATTGAGATCGGTTCGACGAAGGTGCCATGAAGACCTTGTAGGTTGGGATGGTCGCAAGGTGATGAGGCATACGTCCAGTTTTGAACGTAGCCCTCGTGCGAGTGGGCTGGGAAGCCGGTGGTGAGCGGCGGAGGTTTGGTGAAGTCCTCCTCGATCTCAGCTTTTCGCGCTGGGCTATCTGGATGGCAGCCTACAAGGGCTTTAGGCCAGTACGGCCCAATACCCTCCCAGACAGGGTCAAAATGCGGCGGTGGATTCTCATCAAGCTCTTTCAGGTGTGCCTTCAAGTCCTGAAACCCCGTCTTCAGCTTGTCAACGTCCACCTCCTTCCTGCTCTCTGCCCCCTTTGCCATGTACTCGTTGATCTTCTCCCATGGCACCACGATCCGACTCTCGTCCATGACGTTGATCGCAACATCGATGTCTGGAAGATATGCCGCCACGCTCTGGATCATGTCTTCCCACAGGCCGACCCACGGACGCTCTTCCCTCGGAACATCAGTCCTGCCTGTAGCATTCCCGTTCCTCACAGATATCCTGTGTACGAACTCGTTTGCCTGCTCGCGTATGTCCTTCGCGGGTATCCCCCAGAATGGATTCAGGTCATCGTAGATGCGGTCGAAGAAGTCCTCGACAATAAGCGCAGAGTGATTTGCAGCAAAGGCAAACCACTGATCGAAACCCGGGGGCGGCTGGCGCCCTCTTCGATTTCGATATGCTTTCGCCGCATCGTGTAGATTCCTAGTCTCTTTGTTCACCAGCGTTCGGAAGTCCCCATTCGCTCGCAGGATGAGTTGGTCGATCGGGTGGTTCTGCTTCGGCGGCACGGTGATCTTGGGTGTCGAAGACAGAGGCGAGCCCAAATGCGGAACGCTGAGGTGTTCTGAAAGGTCGAAAGATGCCGGTAGGAAGAACCAGCCCACAACGATCAGGCATACCGCAGCGAGGGCCAGCTGGGTGACGCGGTTGTGAATCGAGACAGCGGAGACTAGCATGGTTCTCGAGGTCCTGGAGTTGCGATGCCAGCGGTGCTTTCACTCGGCGCTCTTCGCCGGCGCATGGCTCGAGGTGAGGATTTCTGACAAAGGGGAAAGGATTCGATCGGAAGCAGCTATAGGGCCATTGTGGAACGTGATGCGGGTCGTGGGAATGCGGCTTCGTATTTCGAAGGCTCCAGGAAACTCCAGGAGAGCTTCCAAGCTGGAATATCGGCACCGGATCTTTAGTGGCTCGTCTGACCTTACTCATCAAAACGTTAATCAAAACCTTAACTAATTCCACGAGACGACACTACCATCTGCTCCGCCCACTGGACTCATCAATGGCGCATCAGAACGACCGGAAACCTCAATTTTCGACTTTCCGGCCATCAATGAGGAAGTAAATCCTGGCTCATAGCACTTTGCAGAAGCTCAAAACTCCTGCATCACCCTACCTACGACTACCATATTCGCTGATGGTCTGCCAGCTACGGGGATGCTTTCAGACGCCTTGTCTGCTGGCGACATCGAGCACAAAGCACCTCACCAAGACAGTGATCTAGTTCTGTCCACCTATATGGCACTGTCTTCCGATGAAGTTTTGCATTGGCCGAGCTCGAACGGCAAGAGCTTGGCCGCTGGCTTGATGAATTCTGTAGGTTACTCCTCAGACATGCGGGATTGCGGTGATCAAGGTAAGAGGGGGCTTAATGGTTGCGAGTGTTCTTATTAAATGGGATGTATTGCAAGTGTGCAGTTTGTGAGTGAGTGAATTGTGATTTCTGGCCTAAGGCAGAAAAGAGACCCTGGCAACGGTTGCAGGGATTCATGACGCAGCGTAAACAAATGGCTGGGGAAGGTCCAGCCACCACCACCACCACCACCACAGCGAAGCACCCACCAAAACCCGCCGCATTCCTCGCCCGCGTGTAAGGAAAGTCATCCACGCCCATTTCAATCATTACGCTCCGACTGAAATATCGCATAGTGCTGTTATCGCCGTCGACCGCACGAAAACGCCCCCATCACTGACCGCGACACCACCGGGAGCTCGCTGAGGCTTCGGCCGGCAGCTCGCAACGACTATGGCTCCCGTGCCGCCTGTTCTGGGCTTCTTATACGCCCCGAGAACACTCAAGAGCACGGAGCCGATTCCCGACATCTACACATCCTCTCTCGAACTCGACATCCGCGATGCCGACGCCGCCAAACTCTTTGGCCGCGATGCCGCTCCTACTCCCGCTCTCTCGCCGATGGAAGCGCACGATCTGGGAACCAAGACCATGGCAAAGCGTGCCGCGTCGACCTTCGTTCACGGGCAAGGCACAAAGTCTCCAGACTCTTTCAACAACAAGGGTTTCTTCGCTCTGTTCGCCATCCTGGGCGCGGCCATGGTGTTGGCATCTCTGTGGTTCTTTTTCTGGGCAAAGAATGGCGGCTTTCAATTCCGAGAAGGAGATTGGGACGACTACAAATCCACCGTGTTGCGTCGAAAGGGTCCTGATGGCAAGACTTTGAGTAATGCTACCAAGAGCACGAAGCTGGGTGGAGGCAAGTCCATCTATGGAAGTCAACGTTTCGCATGGCAGAAGAACATGGCTCGTTCGGTTGTCAGCAAAGACGAGAAGGGTCGCAAGGGTATTCTGGGCAAGAGAGGCTGGGCCAAGACGCACAGTGTCACTTACAGTGACGACTTCACCGAGACTCTGGCTTCGCAGACGGTGGTGTCGGACGAGATGACTGAGCTGAGAACAGAGCCTGACTACGACAATGGTCATCACTCGAAGCGCTACCGGGACCGCGATATTCGTGCCTACAAGAAGGAGAAGCCAGCTCGCGTTGGTGGTCTCAATCGTGTGGCAGATGGCAGTCACTTCGACTACACCAACACCGATCGATCCGATGTCATGACCGAGTCCGTCGTTACCGACAACTCCTCTCAGCCAATGCTCTCCAAACCCAAAGACAACAAGCAGAAGGAAAAGGAGCGAGCCGAGCGAAAGGCACGAGAGGAGGCGGCGAAGATGGAGCGTCGCTGGAAGCGCGAAGCAGAAGAAGCCGCAGCAGCCCTCGCCCGCGAGAACACCCGCATCCCACCACCACCTACCGCCGCCCGCAAGAGCGGCAGCCCCTCCAAGCAGCCATCCCCCCAGAAACACCGCCGCGACCGCGCCTCCTCACGCTCCGCCTCCCCAAAGAAGCGCGACTTCTCCTACAACGACGGGCCCGAATCCGAGATCCTTAGCACGGCATACACCCAATCGACCTCGCAACGCACCTCAAGCTACTACGACGAATACCGGCCCCGCGCCAGCGAGAACCCTCGCTACTCGTCGGACTATGGCCACGCGACCCGCGCCAGCAAGAGCAGGCAGTCGTCGCCCCGCAAGAAGCCAAATGCTCGGGGAGGTGGCTACCGACGTGGTGGAACTGATAGCGATCTCGAGTGATTGAGCGATGCTGAATCTGCGTAAGCTCCATGCGGGTTGATGTGATGTTTGGGGGCTGTTCTCTGTTGCTTCACTCGTGCACGATGACTCTGGAGGCGCAGGGTGCCACGTCGTCGTGCATGTTGAAGGAGAACAGCGAGACCAATGACGACTTGATGGTGGAGAGTGAACGATGAAAGACGCCAGACTGGAACAGAACTGGTTGTTTGGGCTTCGACGATGATGGAAAAATTGATGATGGCGCTTGGCTTTTGGCCGGCTTGGGCAGCAAGGGCGTCTACTGCAGTCGGACCGAGGAAAGTCAAGTCTTCCTTGGGAGCCCAACTGTTGATGATTATGGAATGGTATGATGGATGAAAAGAAATCTCTGTGTCGTCGACGGCATTTGAAGGCGTTTGGGAAGGAACGGTACCAGGATTTGCAGGATCATGGGCTGGGATGGGATGGCGTCGTAGAGATTGTATAGCGACTTGTGTATGAAGAGTTGAGATCAAGAATGAAGTCGTAGTACTTGCACCCATAGCAGTGGTTGTTTGATTGCTCGCCTGTCTTTCTCACACTCTGGCAGAAGATCAAAACTCGCTTCGTTCTTGACATGTATCGATAGCTGTTGTTCCGTCACTCTTCCGTGTGCGTATTGTTCCCAGCAGGTAATTCATACAGTCAGTCTTCTCATAGCATTCATTCGATCCCATCGATCCTCCTGCCATTACAGTAGCAGCCAGCATTCTCGTCTCATCCCTCGTCTCGTAGCATGCATGCAAAAGAGTAACAAAAAGATCCGAACATATAGGGGGTATAGCTAACAACGCAAAACAGACACAAGAGACAGAAAATCCAGGCCCTGCTCCCGATATCTCAGGCCTGTCGCTAAATATCATCGCTCGCTCAGTCATTCGCTCGTCAAACAAAAGATCAAGACAGAAAACTTTTTTGGAACGACCCATTCGAGCGCATTCAACATGTAAGAGTCCCCTCCTGCTTGCTTCAAATCCTTTGCCCCTATCCGGTTCTCTGCCGCACAGCGGTCTGATGGGTTTTGAGGAGCTGGACCGAAAAGCAGATAGAGATTTCGTCATGTTCGTGTCGGCAGCGATGTCATGCTGCCGTTGTTCGGGTATCCAGATTTCGTGATGAAGGGAAGGAAGTGTAGATGCTATCGCTTCGAACGCTCAGATGGGATCCAGAAAATCGCGGATGATGGTTGTGAGTAGATGTGAGTGATGTAGTGATGATGGTTGCATGTGGTATGATCTTCGAGATCCCGCGTCGTGATATAGGTGTACGATCGTCATTCGTGAGGGGAGGCCGGGCCATCAGTTCCCGATCTCATAGCCTCCCTCATCATAAAGAACCTCCTCACGGATCGGCTTGTCTCGTCTCGAGACCCTCGACCGGCCCATGCGACTGCCCGAGCTCTTCGAATTCGAGCTGCCTTGGTAGGCACTATCCCTCCCAGAAGAGCTGGCAATCACAAGCTGCGGCGCACCACCATCCTCACTCGGACGCATCTCAATCTTTGCGTCGCCATAGACATGGAGGACAGTGTCGCCACTCTTGATCTTGATGCCGTCGGAACGTGAAGTCTTGGAACCGGAGTGATTGCTGCTCTTCCCACGAGAGACGTGAGAGTGAGAGTGAGAGCCACTCTTGCGGTTCTGGGCTTTGACATTTTCGGCGGTGAGTTCGTAGGGTTCGCCGCCGGACATGTTTCGTTGGTAGGCGGCGACCTTTTCCTCGGCCATGCGGTGCTGTTCGCGCTTGTCATCGAGTCTCTGCTGTTGGAGTTGCCGTATAAGTCTTGATTGATCTTCCTTGGATAGATAGGCACTTCGCCGGCCAGATGGACTCTCAATGATCACGCGGGAGTAGTCGGTCATACTCGACAGTGACGTGGCTTTAGTTCGTCCGGATGATGCCGTCGTCGACACAGACGGTCGACGACTGCTTTGGGAAGACGACAACGTGCTCCGACGATTGAGGCTACGATCGACTACTGCACGTTGCGTCCTATCCGAATCGTTGATGTCAGATGACGATGGGTAGTCAAGTCCGGTCTCCGAGCGAGGTGTACGTCGTACTAATGTCTCCTGCGGGCGCACGTAAGACTCTCGTCGAGTTTTACTCGTCGTCGGCACCGATGTCTCAGTATAGTACTTCTTGCTGACCGAAGGGCGTCGAGGGTGTGGGACTATGGCAGTCCGCCTCTCCTGTGGTCGAGGATCTTGATAAGATTGGCGCCGTCGTCTGCGAGGATCTTCGTCTTCTGATTCTGAGTATTCGCTCTCCGAAGATGCCGATTCAGACTCTGATTCGGTGGATTCTGGGTCTGGGTATCTGCCTGGCATTGTGGAGCGTTCGTTCGGCTGCCTTGCCGAGTATGTTCGTGTGAGACCACCAGTCGAGGGCTTGAATGATTCCAGACCAGGAACGGTAGGATTCATGTGTCGTGCAGAGAAACTGCCAGTGTAGCCTGGAAAACCTGGGTAGGTTGCGTTCGCTGGCGAAGCTGGTGACTGTTGAACAGGTGACTGCGGAGGATATGTAGCCACTTGCGTCGGCGGTGTCGTCCCGAGTTGATATTGCTGCGCTTGTGGAGGATAGTTGTATCCGTACCACGCAGACGCAGAGAGTGGAGGTCCTGGACGGGAAGCATCGTATGCATACGATGCGTTGATGCTGAGCGGCCTCGGTCGTGAGTGGGATCCAGATCGCGGCCGCGGTGGCGGAGGCATAGCCTGAGAGGCGCTCATTTGAGGTTGAGCGTACTGATACTGAGGTACTGATTGATACTGGGCTGTAGAGTAGTGTTGCGGCTGTGGTTGCTGCGCTGGTTGGTAAAAAGTATGACGTCGCTCCGGGTTGCGCTTGGAATGGCAGTCTGGATCTCGACAGTTAGGATCGCCTTTGGGACATCTGGAGGCCGAAGTTGAGACCGTATTCGATCGTTGCGTGCTTCTGGCGCTGTCGACGCGGTGGATGATGGGCTTCGTTTTGACGGGACTCTGTGGCTGTCGCGAAGATGACTGCGCTGCAGTCACGGCTGGCGCAGGGGCAGGGGATTTGCTGGCGAGCGGCGCGCTGGCGTGCGACGAGTACCCCGAGTCGCTGGCCGCATCTCGTCGCTGGGAGGAGCGTTCCGTGGGTTTCAGGTTGCGGGCTGAGGAGCGGCCGGTTTGCGATGCCTGGACGACGGTCTCGGGCACGACGCGGCTCTCGTCGCTGTCGTAGTCTTCGACCTGCGCCGGCTGGGCCTTGTCCTGAGGCATCTCTTTGGCGGCGCAGCCTTGCGGTCTTGAGGCTGGCTCACAGACTGGACCGAGCGGTCGTCAATCGTCAATCGTCAATCCTTGGGCCTGGGGTAGCGACGGCGGCGGGTGAGGCCGCTAAGCGAGCCGAGGCTGGCGCGGTGGGCGGTGCGAGGGAGGGCTACCGGCGGGCGACGATGATCAAGGCTGCGAGGCTTGGGGTGCTTCCATTCATCATGACTGTTGCGGTGGTTGTGTGATGTCGATGTCTCGGGTGGGCGTGGCGGAGGGGCATTGTCGTCAACGTTCGTCGAGGCAGGCGGCAGACAGCAAACGGATGACTGTTTGTGCCGAGCCACTCACAACGTGCTGCCGTCTCACCGGTGCGCATGCAACAACCACTCGCACACACCTCACGATGCAGCGATGCAGGCTCCCAGACGACACGCTGCAGCGCGGCGGCGAGCTGCTGATTCTTGAATAGACGACGGTCCCGCTCTGGCCGAAGGCGCCCGACGGAGGCTCAGCCGGCGACGATGTTGCGTAGGGGGATGGGCAGCAAGCCGTGAGACATCAGAGCCCAAAAGCTGGGGGTGCGCGAGGGAGGCCTCTCTTTTCTTTCGCACGCTGCCGACAAGCGCCTCTGCCTACCCGCAATAGGTTACGACCGCCTGCACGAGCGTGGGTGCGCTGCAGCTGCTGCAGCTCGCCCAAGCCCGGAGAGCGTAACGTCGAGTCGGTTAACGATCTTTTTCCCACCCTCCGACGTCCTCTGCTGCGCGCGTGGGTTGCACAGGCCGCGCATAGGCGGGCAAGCCTGTCACGCCTGCAGGCCGTGATGCTGCGAGAAACTCCGCCCTCACAGCGCCATCACGACGACTTCACGGCAGTCAAGCGCGTGGTGGGTCGGGCGGGTGCAGTTCATCGCGGAGGTCAGCGACAGCGATCTGGCTCCTTCACGGCAGGCGTCGGACGATATAGAGCTGGGTTCATCCCCATTCTCTGCGCTCGTCCGCCACCAGTCCATCGTTCGTGATCAGCAGCGTCGCATCTGGGACCCAAGCATTGTACTCGCGCTGTACCATGTACCTACCACTCTTTGCCATCGTCGAGAGCGTCAGCTCGCGGATCCTGGCGACGTCGACATCGGCATGCTTCTGCTTTGCTCTCGAACGGCCACGAGCCTCTGCGAACGCAGATCCACATGGGCTATCTTTGCGCTCTGCACGACATCGACATCGTTGACATGGAGAGAACCGGAGACGGCAAACCGCCATGCTGAAAAGTACATTCCGATGCCGCCAACCGCACAGCTCGAGCTCGAGCTCCAGTTGCTGTTGGCTGGTTCCCTTCACTCTCACCGCCATTCAGAGGGACGCGCCAATCGCTGCAATTGGAGTGTCCACATGCAGGCACGTTGGCGAGACCATCTGTACCTTTGAAAGAGGCGTCAGCAACCACAATCTTGAACTCACCATCGTCAAGAGAAGACTCTCGTATTGCAGGCAGTGTATCAATACTTGAAGACGTCCTGTACGAGCCACAGCAGGATCCTTCAAGTGTCGACGACAACAGAATATAGAGAACTCTGCGTCCTGTCAAACGCTGACGTGCTCCACGAGCAGACACGAGATAGGCTCCAAACGCTCCACGCCCTCATCATCCGGACGCTGTGCTACGCCTTCTGTGGGCAGGAATCTCCACATCATGGCCACCGCTTGGGACTGCAGCTGGGGATGGCTACGTGGTGGCACAGGGCGTGGAAAAGCTGGTCCGGCTCGAACTGTCGGGAGAAAGGTTGGAATCTTGACGTTCATTTCTTCGGTCTATCTCAGGCCGTTAGCAGCAGGCAAGCCAACGACCCAACCCCGTACCAATCGATAGACACGATCCCGCAGCACACGGAACTCCGGTTATCACATGTCTGTCTTTGAGGTCAGTATATCCCCGCTGCCACCTCATCCAACAGGTATCATTCATTTCGCCACAACGCCGGCCCACTGCTTTGCATGCGCTTCCTCACATCCTCTCCACAGGCGTGAGACCCAGGAGCTGCATGCCGTTATTGAGCACAATCCTAGCGGCCTCGTACATTGCCATCAGAGCTACCTTCTTCTCGGGGCTCTCCGCATACATGACACTCAACGTCTTGGCGTTCTTGTTGGTGCGGTCGATGGCATCGTAGCACGAGCTGAGTAAGTGTGTCATCTTGAACAGATAGGTCAGCACGGTCACCGGCTCACTCGTCTTGTACGTGTTGAGGAAGACGTCGGGCCATTGTGCGAGTGATCGGATCAGTTGGATGCCCTCCTTGGCTGTGATGAGACTCATGTCGGCCTTCAGGAGCTCCTCCTCCGAGACGTTCGCTTTCCGCTTGATTGAGCACAGACGCGCGTGCGAGTATTGCAGGTATGGTCCCGTGTCGCCTTCGAAGCTGGTCATCTTCTCCATGTCGAAGTTGTAGCCGTTGACCATCTTCCCGCTGTAGTCTTGCACCATGATTGCCGAGATGGCAAGAATGTCTGCCGTTGCTTCGGGGTCTGCGACTTGGTCGTACTTCTCCTGGTTCTTTTTCATGACATTGTGCATGAAGTCCTTCGCACCGTCCAAGCTGTCGGCAAGCGAGATGACGGTTCCCTTACGGGTGCTCATCGTCTGGCCCTTCGGGTCCTTGACCATGCCAAAGCTGATGTGCTTGCACTTGGCCACGATGTCGCTATAGGGAGGCCCCATGAGCGAGAGGATGGTGAAGAACTGCTTGACGTGCACATCTTGCTGAGAGGCAATGACGTAGATCATCTGGTCGAAGTGGTACTTCTCGTAACGCTCGAAGTTGGCCGCAATGTCACGGGTCAGGTAGAGTGAAGTGCCGTCCCTCTTCTTCACGAGCGTCTTACCGAGAGTTGGGTGGCCGTGCTTGGAGAGGTCGACAATGACTGCGCCCTTGCTGTCCTCGCTGATCTTCTTCTCGGCGAGAACCTTGGCTGCAGTCTCCATGTCCTCCTCTTTCACAGTCGACTCACCACTGTAGTCTTCGAAGTGAATGTTGAGACGAGCGTACATCTCTTTGTACGCTTCGATCGAGAGATCTCGAAAACGCTGCCAGTTCGCGAGTGCCTGTGGATCGCCATCTACCATCCGCTTGAAGAACCTACGAGCCCGCTCGTCGATGCTTGGCTTGTCGGCGAGTTCTTGCTGAACCTGCTCCAACTCGGTAGTAAGCTTTTGAAGGGCCTGTTCGTCCTCGTCGGTCCACTTGTTCTCAGGAGGCGCCTCGGCCTCCTTACCCTTGGCGGGCTTCTTGGGCTTTGGTGGGTTCTTCTTCTTCTCCAGCTCATCCTTCTTCTCGGCAATAGCCTTCGCAGGCTTCTGCTCGTCCGAGTTGTCACGGTTGATCTTGACGTAGACATCATTCAGATGCTTGACAGGATCCTTCAGTAATGACTCCTCATTTCCATACTTCTCGAACCCTTCTGACAGCACACCGTATTGCTTGCCCCAGTCTCCAAGGTAGTTCATAGAGACGGTGTCCCATCCTGCCCTCTGGTAGAGCTTGATGAGGAAACCACCGATGATCGTACTCCGCAAATGACCAGTATGGAACTCCTTGGCGATGTTCGGACTCGAGTACTCTACAATGACCTTCTTCCGGCGGCTGTCTGGGTTTGATGGGTCCTCGAGGCCCAGGTAGGGATTCCAGCCATAGTTGCCCTTGAGCTTGTGGATGGCGGGAATGACGAGCTTGGCGAGCGGCTCTGGCTTGAAGAAGAATCTGACGAACGTCTTGTCTGCTGTGGGCTTCTCGAGTAGAGGCGAGTCGAACTTCTCGGCGATCTCCTGGGCCAGCTCATCTGGCTTCTTGCCTTTTAATCGGAGAGCTGGTACAGGGAGCACGAGATCACCGTGCTTTAGATCTTGCGTCCATTGTACGGCGTTGTTGATGATGGGGATATCTGCGCCGGTGATTTCGTGTAGTTTGTCGATGATTACGGCGCGGTAGACGTCGACTGGGTTCTGCTGTGGGAAGAGCTGGATTCCTTGTGGTTTCGGAAGGTCTGAAATGCCCAGTGTCTGGAGTTGAGATGTGACGTTCTCCATGGCTGCGGCCGCACCATTGGCGGCTGAACCGTTAGAAAGTGCCATAGCTGACCGCGTTGCCGTCGAGAACACCGTCGAGAACAGCTGCCTTTTCTCAAGCGCAACTGGCTTTGCTGTGACTGTCTGGTGACTCAATCGGTGGCTGAGAAACGCAGAGTTTTGGGGAGAACAGTGTTTCGTGAGTCGCTCGAAGCTACGCCAGTACGTCCGAGAAAGACGAATCATGCACAGCGTTGCGATGGCTCATAGACGTGAAGAGGTTGAAGTGGCACAAATTTATTGTCGAGCAAGCGGATCTTGAAGTTCGAGCGCCGCGAAGCACAGACCATGTGTGCCTGAGGCAGATCTGAGTCAAGGAAAGGGGCAGTCACAAGAGCTCAAACTGGAAGACGTGCACACCCATCCCCATGTTTGCTAGCAACAACTGAACACTCTAGCAAGCTGTTGATGAGCTTTGAGACGCGTGCACTCTCGGAGAGAGCAAATCGATGAAGAAGTCATCAGTCAGCCAGAGCTGCCTCCAGAGGCGAAGGGCCCTTGATCTGAGCTGAAGAAGGAGGGTCGGACAGCGCTCAGCGCTCAAACTGGAGGATGTACCTGGCTATCCCCAAGCTCGCCGGCAGCAACTGAGCAGTCCAGCGAGCCGTTCGAGAGCTCTAAAATATATATACTCTTGGAGAGAGCTAATACCAGAGCTAATCTTTCAGTGTCAGCGAAAGAAGGAGTATATGACAGGAGCGAGAAGGACCGTTGATGTCACGGTCAACCTGGAAAGATGTCCTTCGCTATCCTCAACATCCTCGCTAAATTTCAAGAGCATGACAGGTCCTTCGGGAGCTCAGATTGATCGTCTAGTTTGGAGAAAGTTGGTTTTCAGTCTACCCTCTGGCTTCCGGTCAAACTGAAAGATATCCCTTGCCTAGCCATCCCCAAGTCCGTCGACAACGACTGAGCAGTCTAGCAAGCCTTTCAAGAGCTTTAAGGTATGTGTACGATCGGAGAGAGCCAATCTTGGAGTTTGAGCGGAAGGAGGAGGGTACAACACGAGCCGAAGATAGCATTGGTATTTCGGCCAACCTGGAATGTGTCCTTCGCGATCTCCCATTCTGTCGCAGAGATCTGAGCGCATAGCAAGCCTCCCAAGAGCTTAGAGCTGAGCACTTCTCGGGAGGGAGGTGTTCAGCCGGCCTGACGGAAGAAGGAGGGGAGTCGATTTGTTCAGAAGCCAGTGATGGAGTACCCTCAGTGTTCCGGTCAGACTGGATGAGCTCCCTATCGAATCGCCATCCCCAACTCTGCCGCGAAGGTCTAAGAGCATAACAAGTCCCTCAATAGCTTGCCATAAACGCTGCTTATGAGGGATTCACTCCAACTCTGGCAATACCCTCCGACTGTCTGCCTCGACAGGCTCGCGATTCGCACTCAGTTCCACAGGCCCCTTGACCATCTCATGCGGCCTCACAACAAGCGTGGAAGAATTGGTTGAAGAGCTCGCACTGCGCCCTATTACTATCGACGAGTTCTTCGTGAAAGACGTATCAGACGCCAGTCTCTTCCAATTCGTCTCAACCAGATCCCGTATTTTCGTCTGTAGGACCCCGTACCGAAAAACTGCATGAGGCTTGCTTGACGGGGGCATTTCCACAATCGCTTTGTGAATCGGCTCCATGTGGTCTCGTACTGCTCGCGCTGCCGTCTCGACGTCTGATATCTCGGGCTGTGCTCGACCGCTGTAGGAGCCGACTTGGAAGGATTTCGCCAGGATGAGGATAAGATCGCAGGTTGTGCACAAGAAGAGGTGTGCCATGTGTGGTACCAGAAGTGCTGCAGCTGTGGGCGCCGTGAAGGGCGAGGCGATGTAGATACTTCCGGTTGCGACAAAAGCCAGGATCTCTCCTAGATAAGTCTTCATCCCGCGAACTGAAGTGTCGTCGGAAATATTGTCTTTCATAGCCTTGAGTGCGTGCTTGGCTTCAAGTCCTTTGACTCCGAAACAGGCCACGATCCTTCGGCAGATGTCGTCCTTCATTCCTTGGCGAGTCAACGTTGGCAGTAGTGGAAAAAGTCCGCCCGTTGTTGCTGCTCCAACCGCGTGCCTGTAGCGGCGCATGGCCATGAATACAGCCATGTTAATCTTGAGGTCCGGTCGGGTCATTTGCGCTTTCACGTACATAAGCCGCGTGCTCTCGTCTCGGAAGACAGATGAGCTCTTTTCTGTGAGTTGGTCGATTGACTTCTGGTCGTCTGATGTCGGTCAGCGGTTGGAGTCTTCCTGGCATTGTACCGCATGGACACTTACTTCGGGATACACAGACCCAAGCATCTACTCGGCCTCCTTCCAGGCTAGAGATCTCATCCACCATGAGCTGTGCTCTCTTCTCGAGCTCTTCCTGCGCATATTTGCGACATTCTGCGAGCTGTTCAGGAGTGGTCTCGCCTTCCGATTCGAACTCGTTCATCCGCTCGCCAAAACGCATATTCAGAAACTGATCTTTCTTTGTAGCCACAAGCACCACAGGCACATCTCCATGGCACTCATGCAAAGCTTCAAAGATGGCATGAGAGGCGGCCTGGGTTGTGCGAGCGGTATTGGCTTCTAAGCAGAACCTTTCTCAGTGTTAGTAAAATCTTCCCGAGCTCTCGGAGGATAACGTACCAAATCATGTGAAGGCGATCCGCAAGTTTGGGCTCTGTAGCCCGTTGCCGGATGAATTGCTTCACATCTTCGAGCTCTTGAATGCCTCCGCCTTCGAACCCTTTGGAGTCGTGAAGAATGAGATCGTCGCGGCCCTCGATTCGGATCTCCTGGTGCACGTTGTGGATACCGGCTCTTCGCTCAGATACGATCCCCTGAGATAGCAAGTCAGTTCACAACACGCGCTGTAGATTATGCAACTGCACGTACTAGATCAACGCCAAAGACTTTCGACACAAGATTAGACTTGCCAACACCGGTATAGCCGCAGACAAGAATTCGCAAAGGTGGTAGTGAATCAACATCCACCTCGAAGTTTTCCGAGTAACTCCAGAAGCCTGGATTGGGAATATGCTTGGTAATTTTCGTCATACCATCGTCAACTGTGTGCTCAATCTCGCCGAGCATTGTAGCACTCCATTCGGAGAGATTTTGTACGAGTTCTGCGTGCTTTGTCTCCATGATGACCGTGACGTTCTCGTCGATGAGGGAGTAGACCGAGGGATGGATAATCGTCCCGTTGGGCCCTGTAATACGACATTAGCTTTGAATAGGGACGCCGACGTTTGTCTCATACCCTCGCTGTAATAGCCTAGAAGACTACTCTCCGCAGTCTTGTTCTGCTTCTTAGCAAAGGGATCGCGAGGCCTCCTGAACCGCGGAGCTGATGTTGCGTTGATCCTGATGCTGTAACGAGTGCCGTAGCCCGGCAGCTCGTGGACCTTACGAAGATCCTGCATTGACGTGCAAATGCCATTCTCGCTGGTGCAAGACCAGGGATCCGCGCCTTTGCCATACTCTTCATTCGGAGGGAATACGAGGTTGAGAGGATTGTCGACTGCCACTGGGGCATATTGAGCGTTGCCATGGAACTCTAGGCCTAAGCCCAATCTCTGACTTTCAAGCAGCATCCACTGTAGGGGATATAGCGAGAGTCCAGCGTGTGAGGAAGAGCCTCCAAGGAGATCGATGTTAGTTCCTGCGAACCATGCTTGGACGAGACTGCGGTCTTGACCGTGCAGCTTGCCCAACGTTTCGTTGCTTGGGAATATGCACTCGGGCACGAAATCCCGCCGGTCTTCATGCAAGGCCAAGGCATGTCGTAGATGCTGTATGGATTCGTTGAATGAGATATCGAAGGGCAAGTCATCATCAGCTTTGATTGTATCGAACACACCAACAAATCGAATGGTAGGAGCAGGAGCGGTATCGCATTGCAGCATGTGGTTTATCTATGATGATTGGGAGATCAGCAGTGCAAGGTATTGGCCATTATTCGAGCGTTGCCTACCTGCCTAGCTCCTAACTCGCGTTTGCCCTGCAAAGCAGCATATACCTTCGAGGCCTTCTTATATTCCTGGTGAAACCCATCTCCAGTCGACTTCAGCTTCCTGATGTAGTGCAAAAGGCCTGCCACAGCACGAACAGCGTAGGCGCCTTGCCCAGCACCAAACAGCCAAACCTCATCATCTTCACCCAACGCGCAGCATTTCTTGTACACCCTCTCGATCAGGTCCTTACAGTCATCACCTCCGAGTCCACTCTTAAGCCGCGATATGGTCCCCTGCTCTTTCAATGCCCCTCCATCCTCATAGTGTCTTTCCTGCGTCCAGCGGGTGCCGTGCTCATCTATGACTTCGCCTTCCTTGACGCATGCAAGGACGCTGTAGATGTTGCTCAATGGACCAGATGCGCCAGGTCGTCCAGTCTGCACAGCTCCATCAACGCAAAGGATGAGTCGTCTTCGGCTCGCATCGCCTCGTACGGCCATTGCCAGGGATTCGTGGACTCTCGAACCTCAATCATTTATGCGCGAAGCAACTACATGAGAGTAGGAAGTCTGAATGATCAGCTGAAAACAGACGGCGCTTAGGAGACATCTGGCCTGTAGGTTACACATAACTATTTGCTTGCAGGATCGATGCCACTTCAGCCCGGCTGCGAGAGTTGCTGCCTCAGGCATGGACCCTTGACTTCACCACTTCGCGCTTCGCCGTTCTATTCACTTTCTTCCAACTACACGTCTCTCATGAATTTTTGCGACCGGTAAATCTTTCATTTGGACTATTATTGCCTCCTTAAAGAGCCTGCTTGGAAATCGTCTCGAGTCATTCGCTCAACATCTTCCCGCCAACATGGATTCCTCTCTTCGCAGCACCAGCGAGCTCATGAGTACGTCTCCTGACCAAGAACTGTGATAACATCACTGAACAAAAGTAGATCGAATCGACAAAATGCAAAATGAACTCGTCCGCCGCTTCCAAAAGCTCGTCGATCTCGCGGCAGTAAGCAATTTCTCCCGGTTCCAGAGCCCACATACTAACCAGAATTCCAGGTAAACAAAAAGGACCGCAGCGTGACGGCCGTCACTGAGTACCAGATGAAGACCGAAACAAGCGCACTGGCCAGTCGAGTCGAGTGACCAATTTACTCCAGATTTTGATACTAATGGATTTGCAGATCCGCTCCGCCGAAGAAGTCCAGACTCTGATCCGCCAGCTTCAAGAGATGTGGCTCTTCGGCCAACTCAACACGCTTGGCGAGAGCAAAGTACAGCAACAGACCGATGAGAATGCGAGGGCTGTCGCGGATCTGTTGAGGCAGCTTACGGAGAAGCAAGCTGCTAGTGCCGGTGAGACGAGTGCCGCGGGATGACTTCAACGTGCGAGAGTATCATCGCCACATTGAACCGCCCTAGACGAATGGTCTTCTACAACCCGGAGCCCTGAGCCAAATACCGACAGATTGTACACTCGAGGCAGACATGTTGTCTGATCGCTCGCGAAGTAGGAGCGTACCAAAGCGTCGAACATCAAAGGCCATCGAACATGGCCCTATTGACACGAGAGGAGCCTTGAACCGGACGAAGCTTGGCCTCCATACGCTCTAGTAATTGCCCATGTACCGAGAAGCTGGGCTCGATTTGATCGCCACGAGAGACATGCGACAGCATGGTTTGCGACCGCAGGTCGAAAAGGAATGCATATCTTCAAATAACTTTCTACAACCTCGCCCTCGTCCCTCCACCAATACTCTCCTCCACCAACGCCAAAGTCTTCCTCGCAGCACCCACAGAATTCTGATACCCGCCCCCAGCATGCCCATAAGAATGCACAACCTTCCTCCCCCCAACAACCTCCCTCTCCGTCCTCGGCCCCCCAACCCTCCCCGGCCTCAACCCACACTGCACACTGACAACCTCAAAACCACCATCTGGCCCCGTCAAAAGCTCCGGCGCCATCCAACTACACCGCTCCAAAATCGTCTTCGTAGTCGCCTCATCCGGAACCTCACTCCACTCCCCCTTCTCCTTCGTGCCTCCCAGAATAGTAGTCCCAGACCCCGGTCGAACAATAACATACGAAGTCGACCCTTCACCAATCTTCCCACCATGATACCTCGTCCTCGTAGCCTTCGCCTCCCCCTTCACAAGAACCGTCTGTCCCCTAATCGGAAACATTCCCTCATCCCCACAAAGTCTCCTCGCTCCCAACCCACTCGCATTAACAAAACAATCCACCTTCCCGCGTTTCAACGCATTCGCAATCCCCTCAGCCGCCTTGAGAGCCTTCTCAAAACCCCCATCCGTCGGCAAGGTAGACTGGAAAACCACCGCTCCGCTCGCCCGGGCACGTTCTTGGAGGTAGACCAGATACCGCGGGACGTTGATTGAGAAGGCTTCTGAAGTAGCGCCCCATTTTATTTCGGGGGCGTGAGCGGGGCGGGAGGCGTTGATGGAGGCTATGGGGTCGAGGAAGAGGTTTAGTTGGCGGAAGTTGAGGACGTGAGGGGCCCACCAGAGGTCTTCTGTTACGGGGCCGTCCCAGTAGTGGATGGATTCTTCGAGCTGGGAACAAAAGTGTCAGCGAGAGATGCTCGTAATAAGTGAAGGGTTTATGGGATGACTTACTCTCAATCCAGACTTCGGCAGTTTGGGGTCCTTCTCTTCTTTCTCTGTTAACTCGAGCCAGTACTTGAAGGTCTGGACGTCCCAGTCACATTGCTCCGGTTCGTCAACTGTGGCGTGTGTTCGCCAATGAGCTCCTGCCCTGTCAGGAACCTGTTAGCTATGGGCGGCGTGCAAGAGCAAGAGGTTTGGGGCTTACCACGGCGATGTATACTCAATGCTCGAATCACCAGGTACATGAGCAGCAAGAACAGTCACTACATATCCGGCCTCAGCCAGAAACACAGCCGTGGTCAAGCCAATGACTCCGGCTCTGAAAGTCCGTCAGTCAACAAAGTTCCAAACTGGCAGTGGCAACGCACTCACCCGATTACAACAACATGAGGTTTCGACGCCATAATTCCCGCATTTACAGGCGGATGTATTCTGACAGCCAATGGCTCATGTATATATGTTCAGCACGGAATACCATCGGAGTAGATGTAGAGGGCGTAAAGTATGGCTGGCGTCTTAGCACCGAATACCGGAGCTCCTAGCTTGGCCGAAACGGCTCTTGATAGGCCTGAGAACACGAAGACGCAATGGCATGACATGTCAGGTAACAGCAAATATAAACATCATTGGGCGCTATAGGGTATCTACAAAAGACAAGTCATCGCTTCATCGCTGGTCGTTGGTCCGGCCTGCGGAATATAAACACCTCAACACCATGCTGGATTTCAAGCACTGCTTCACTCATCCTCCGCATCATTATTATTCGCACCAAGAGCCTCGACGGCGTTCTGAACTTCCTCGTTGGCGACGCTCTGCCACTTCTCCCTCTCCTCCGAGTTGGTGAGTGCTGAAGCATCTCCAACCAAATCGTACAGCTTCCGTGACACCGATTTGTTGATATCCGTATATTGCTCCTTTGTGATTTCTTTGTCACGATACCGAGACCCAAGTGAAAGCTTGACCATCCGCTGTATCTCTTCCTTGGCCGAGTACGAGAGAGCTCGAGAAGGCGACGCGGAGGAGTGCCGCTCGGTTGGACGGGGTTCGTCGTCGTCTTCATCGTCTTCCTGAAGCTCTCGCCGACGACGGCCGCGCTGCAGGAGACCATTCGTGGCGTCGCGGTCTAGCCTGGAGCCAGTCGGAGAGAAGGGAGAGAATATCTGGCCAGATGGCGACATCGCTGGCATGATCGTCGACGACAGGGGTGGTGAAAGAGGACGCTGAGGTGGCGGTGTTGAAGCAGCTTTGGGGGTTCCACATTCAGAAGACGCTGGTGATCGTACTGGTGATGAGTTCCTTGGAGAGAATTGGCCACCAGCTTGATCAGACGTGGCTGGCGATGCGGCCGAGGCAGGCTTGTTCTCTACCTCGTGCAAGAGAGAAGACAGAAACGTAGGCTCTGCTCTTCGGTGAGCAGCCGTGGAGGATTCGGCCTGTCCTGGTTCTGGTGGTGGTCGCTTTAGTCGCGGTCGCTTCAGCTGGGGCTGCTCTGCTGACTGCTCTGGCTCCTGGGGTGACCCAGGGGCAGGAGACTCTGTCCTACGCCGCTTGCGCCGCCTTGTGTTGACTGGTGCGTCTTCTGACTCTCTGGCTTTGTCAAAGGCATTCCAAGCTCGGATCTCTTCTTGAGATTCTGGATTGGAGATTGGTTCTTGGTGTAGGTTCGCTTGCGCAATCCCTCGAAGGCGGTTGGTGGCGCCTTGGCGACTAGCCACCTCGAATCTCCTCTGCCATCGGGCGAATTCGCGGCGCTGCTCTTCGGTTCTCTGATCCGTCGGCTCTTCGTCAAATGGAAAGTCCAGATCCAGATCGAGTCGTCGCGATACCTCTTGCCAGACACGAGCCCACAAGGCATCGTTCTGTCGGCGGCGGCGTGGCGGAGCACGGGCAGTACCTCCATTCGCGGCTCCATTACGGCGAGGGCGTCGTCGCGAAGCAAAAGCCAACCCGGGAAGGTCGGTATCATTTTCCAAGTCGACGAGGCATGTCTCGCAGTACCAAACGTCGGGAGCATCATCAAAGCCGGCACAAAAGATGTGTACTGTGCGGTCGCAGCCATCGCAGTACATGACACCATGGCCATCATCTGCATTGCCACAGACAAGACAAGGATCCCATGCCTCAACAGCAAAGAGCTCGTCTTCAATAACCATCGATGGGTCTATCTCCGCCTCCTGTGTTCTGTCTTTCACCGCATAGCTGTCGGCCACGGGTCCGCCAAGCGTTCGGCTGATCTCGACCATGTTGAACGTCGTACGGCATATTGGGCAGCTGTTGGCGCGCTCGACCCAAGGCTTGAGACATGAGTTGTGCAGATCGTGTCTGCAGGGGAGGAGATGTGCAATGGCTTCTTCATCGTCTTCGATACTGCAACGCAATTCATGTCAGCAAAGGTTCAATGATGCATACTGGAGGCCTCCAGCGGCTTCGCAAAAACGCAAAGCTGGGATCAACCTCACCTTCCAAGCTTATTCGGCGAATATCTTCTAGATCTTCAAGCCGTCCAAGAAGGAAGCATGGTACCGAAACGGTATCGCGGTGGGCAGGCCGAGGCCTCCAGTATGGTAGGTAGAGAGGTCATCGCCGATGCGGCGGACAGTGGGATCGATCAAGGCATCTCAGGTATAGTACCTTTTCGTATTGGAACTCGAAGTGTTCTTGGCATTGTCCTTGCCAGCTTCACCATCATCGACTGCAGCGGCAGCTTCCGGCGGTGGGTCTTCGGCGAATGTGGTTCGAAGGTCGCCGAGACAGACGATGCATGTGTCGGCCATGCCTTGACAAGTGTTCTGAAGTGTGAGAGGGTGTGTGTGAAAGAAGAAACATGAGTTGGGAGGAGACTCGAGGTTGGTGGTGGGATGAAGAAGAGAGGAAGCTGCTGAAAGAGCGGGCTTTATACCAAGCCAAGGAGTCTGGGGTAAGCCACGTGATTCGTGCAGGCATCGGTTTCAGCGAACCGAAGACTCGTCCTTGTGACTGCGCGGCAAAGTGAGTCTGGAATGAGGATCTTGTGAGCGTGTGAGCGTCTTGTGAGACCGTCGGTCCGAGTCAGGCTACACTCGGTGGGAAGATGCCTCTAGCAATCCCCGACTTTCTCGAGAAGGGCCAAGGGTACAAAAAGCCCTCTAATAGCTTAGAGTCGTGTGCTTCCGTGGAGAGAGGCAATCTTCCAGTTTGAGCGGAAGAAGGAGCGTGTTCTTGATGCTCAGTCCTGGCGTCATCAATTCATGGGTTTGATACTCGTTCGTTGTTTGGTAAGATATACAGAGGGTCATGCGCAAATGGCCGATGCGTTTGATACGTGTTCGGTGGCTCGGCGATGCCTGATGGGAAAGGGAAGTGAGGCGCGGTGATTGTGACTGTTCGTTGGTGAGACTTTCATTCGTTCAGGCCGCTAGCAAACCGGCTCTGCTCTGCCCATCTCGAGCATGAGCCCATGTAAACTCCGTAGAACCCTCCTAATGCATGAAAATCGCCATCTTAAACCTCAGCAATCTCGCGCAGACGTCTGATGGTTGATCGAGTAGCAGCCGCTGCTGGGGTACTGTATTGAAGAACAAGTCAGCCTGGGCTATTCCAATCCCATCCCATCTCCCCGCTGATACGTACGACACGGTGTATGCTCCTCCGGCCACGGTCTTGCCGCATGACTTGCAGTCCCAGATGCCGACAGCTTGGCGCTTGACTGTGACCTTGCCGCAGAAAGTGCAGGTGTATCGGGCGTGCTGGGAGATTTCGATCTTCTTGACCTGCTTGCGGAGCGAGGCACCGTAGCTGGACGAGACTGTCAGAACATGCTCAAATTTCCTCAATACGCCCGTATCTCGATGATGCCGCCGCGGTCACTCGAGGCCTGGCATCCCATCCCAATCCTGCTCTTCTTCCACGGGCGCGATGGAGTATCGGGGAGGGAGAGCGTACCGCGTGCCGTATTTACCGGTGATTCCGACCTTCTTCGTGCGCTTCGTCATTGTGGCGGTTGTGTGTGGTGGACAATGACAGAGGGTTGGGTGGTGTCGCTGGTCAAGCAGCAAGAGCGATCTTGAGGATTTGCGAAGGCAAGTGTGCGTTCTGGTGCCAAGCCTTGACAAAATGTGCGGCAAGCGAGAGCAGCTTTTGCCCGTCAGGGTGGGTTCATCAATGTCAATCAAATTTTGACGAGCTGCGCTTCGCCGAAGTCGTGCCTCTGTCAACGGCCACGAGTTCCTCCGTCGAGCTCGTCAACACGTCTCCACGTCCTTCATCACCTCGGCAGCTTCAGCATTATCAGTCGAAACTGCAGTAGAGACTGCAAGACAAGAGACATGTGAACGTCATTTCGGCGACTGTCTCGTTCTCAGCGATTGCCCCGAGATGCCCAGGCACAGGTAACGTTACCAAAGAGACCGCACGTTTCCATCGACTTCGTCTTCCTTTCCCTACTCTACTCCTCCTCTCTGGTGCTCCCGGCCTCGACGACCACAGAATAGAACTCCAGCCATCGCTGCGGCAGCTCAGGGAACCAGGCTCACGACTGCACCCTTGGAAACTCAGAAAACCTCCTCACATCGAAGTTTGGTCTGCTACTAGCTCGCCACTCCATTCAACATGTCCCAAGGAGAGCGCCAGTACGAGTGCATCGTCTTCGGAGCCACTGGCTATACCGGAAAGTACACGGCCGAGCATTTGGCCACTCATGCGCCGACCGACTTCAAGTACGCAATCGCAGGACGCTCCGCGCAGAAACTTGAAAAGTTGGCTGGCGAGCTGCGTGCTCTGAATCAGGACCGACTGCAGCCAGGCATTGAGATCGCGCAGCTGACCAAGGATGACCTCGTCCAGCTGGCAAAGAAGACCAAAGTGCTCATCAGCACTGTAGGCCCGTACCACAAGTATGGAGCTGCTGCTTTCGCGGCCTGCGCGGAGAATGGAACGCACTATCTTGACTGCACTGGAGAGGTACCATGGGTGTACGATATGACCCAAAAATATGAGGCAGTGGCCAAGAAGACCGGAGCCATCATGATCCCTCAGAATGGAGTCGAGAGCGCGCCAACTGACCTCTTGTGCTGGATGTTGGCGACTCATATTCGCCGCGCACTCTCTGTCGGAACCGCGGAAGTGGTGGACATCATCCATGACATGAAGGCAACTCCCAGCGGCGGTACTCTTTCCACGCTCTTGACCTTGTTCGATACATATGGCCTGAGAGACATCGCCAAGAGCATGACCCCGTTCTCCCTCTGCACGATCCCTCCTCCACAGCAGACGCGGCGCAAGCCTCTGTTAGAGATGCTCACCGGCATCCGAAAGCATGATCTAGGCCTTCTTACAGACTCCATCCAAGGCCCCACGGATGCACCAATTGTCTACAGGACTTGGGCCCTTCTTGGTGGTGTACGTATCCCCTCTTGCCCTATACTGTGAGATGAGCACTGACGATTGTTTTCACTGCGCTAGGCCAAGTTTTATGGGAAGAACTTCCAACTGAGCCCGTACATGCGGGCTAAGAGCACGCTCCAGGCATTGGTTGTTCACTTTGCTCTTACTTTCGGGGCGCTGGCACTTATTTTGCCACCTGTGCGCTGGCTGATCAAGCGATTTGTCTATCAACCCGGCGAGGGTCCAACCAGAGAGTAAGTACCCTCATTCCTTTCGATTCCCGTGCGCCCAGACCCTCTCCAGCTCTTGTAGCTCTCATCGCCAGTCTAGCGCCCTTGAATGATCGCAGATAGCTTGCGGCCAGTCGTGGACGAACGAGGGTACGGTATGCGGCAATCGGAAAACCTGGCGAAGGACAAGCTCTTCTCCGAACATGGCAGGAGAACCACGCCATCACTGCCTATATGAGTGATCCCGTAGCTAGCGCGATGATCACAAGCTTCCTACACGCATATCTTGTACATCAAGTCGCTGCAGTACGCCCCGATGCTGATATTGTCCGCTAGGCAAGCCAAACGAGAGTACTGCGAATGGCGGGCCATCGCCAATGCAGACGTCACGGACCCGAACGATCCAAAGCGGGCGTTTGGTCGCATGCGTTTCGACGGCAGTCTCTATGATTTGACGGGCACTTGCTTAGCAGAGGCGGCTGTGTCGATAGCCCGCGACGAGACGGCAATGCACGAACTTGCGGGCGGCATCCTCACCCCCGGGGCCCTCGCCAATAGCTCGAAGTATCTCGAGAGGCTGCAGCAAGCCGGCCTCCAAACAGAAGTCAGGTTTCTGCCGTGAGAATGAGCGGTCTCGAGGCGGTGTACGTTTGGCTGGTGGTTGGAGTCTGGTTGACCGCTCACGCTACGTCAATTTTGTCTTGACTCGCCCAGACCGGGATTCCTGAGCCGCGGACACTCTGGCATTGGGGTTGTCCGAAACACGAAGTTCTTCCTATCCACCCACATAAATGTATTAGGTATTCATGCTGACACTTACACTTTGGCGTATTTGATCATGTCCGCTGCGAATTTTCGTCTCCGATCTTCCAACCAACACCGTCACCGACTCTGAGGATGGACTTCAACTCACCATGGCATACTAAAGCAACAATACCATCGACCAACTCCAAGAAAATCGAACAAAGGACGCCGCCATGTGTTTGGGAACATACATTGTCTCCTACTCGTGCGGCCACGTCGCATCGACCCCGAACGTGTGCTTGCGAGACGTAGCACCACACTGTACGTACATAGATGGGCAGAGCACTGTTGGACATGTTCGCTGACCTTCACGCTTTGCCTGATAGACCGCTGCGAACCTCGAGGCATGAAAATCACGCAACCGAACGGTCGGTGTGTGGAATGTTACGCGCGAAATTTATCACCTCTTCAACATCTCACTACAACGGCTCGATTCAACCCTGATCCAAAGTTCGTCATCGAAGAGACGCAGACTCTTACACCACAGAGCAGCCTTGATAGCTCGGAGAGGAATGCTGCCATCACTCGGTGGTAAGTCCATCGATCCGATCACAATGTTCCTGTCTTGTTGACACCGACTAGGATAATGGACGTCGCCATGCCAGGTCCCGGTTCGATTCATATTGAGAGAGAACTTCGTCGGACCTCGTGCTCTTTAGAGGAGGCGCTCGCAGAGCGTTATGAGAGGCCCGATCATTGGTCATCGCGGCCTACAAGTAGTCATACACGCCGGATTGCGGATCCACGAGGCTATGAAGCCGATTACGATGATGACGACAGCCTTTGATCGTGACACTCTTCTCAAGAGCTCGCACGCTCCGGATCTTATCCTCTGGCTCAGACATGCGCGGTGTCGTGGAGATGTGCTCGACGCCCACTACGCCACTTGTCTAGTCAGTATGTTTCGCACGGTGGCTGGTCGATGTGGTACACTGCAGCCCGAACGTACTTCTGGCGCTCGACGAGAAAATTGATTGGTGAGTTCGGAGTCGGGTTCGTTGCAGAACGCCATCTGATCTGACGTTCGTTAGTAGAGCTCGATGTCTTGCAGCGGGTCTAGCACACCTAAGACAGGAGGACGACGCCATGACCTACCTTTGGCTCCATACAAGAGCCATTCGAGGACATCGTCACCAGCAAACCAACTGGACAGACTGACGACTATGTGCATCGCTGTCCACAAGACTTACGGATGCGGCCACGCATACGAGAAAAGCTTCAACCAACACTGCTCTTGCCCCCTTGTTGTCGGAGAGTATCGAGAGGTCGTTGGCTTTTGCAGCTCACATTGTGCATCACTGGCATCACCACATCGAACCTTCCTGAGGTTGAGCGAACTGGTAGTCGAGTCGAGCACGACTGGACTTCATCGAGAAAACCTCGAACCTCACATTCGCCTTCGTCGTGTTCCACTTCGACCACGGAATCGGAAACTGCCTTCGACAACCCTTGAACGACATACGAAATTTCCATGGACCCCAGCATATACCGGGAACGGTTTACGGGTTCGTCGATTACGGCTGTTGCTTGATGAGGCAAGCATGCCCGAAAGTGCCGACTGGCCACACGGTATTCCGGGTTTTGACGAAGAAGGGCCAACGCCGCCACAAGTCGCCCAGCCCCCATTGACCTTTGAGGCGGAGGTCGATTACCATGAGGATGAGGTGGTGAACAGCCGCGACGATATTGCCCAGTACCAATCGCAGTCGTGCCCAAATCGAAACCGCGCTTCTCGACTCTTTTCCTCATGGATGCGAAAATGTCGACAGTCGCTTTTGAGAAGGCTCTCGAGTATCGATGAGTAGGCTGAACCAGTTACCACATGATTGTCTTCCTTTCCATGAAGCACTCATCCGCCAAACTCCATGGCTATCGCCAGTCATCAGGCCCGTCACATCCGAATTGCCACGGAATTCGTGGGCTTGGATAAGCTGACAGACCGTTTCTGGTCACTGGGCGAGCTGGCTAGACGCACCCATTCCGGCCTTCAAGCACATTGAGGCCGAAGAACCGACGCTTCGACCGGACTTCGGAAGATACTCAGAGCATACTGAGTGCACGAAAGGCACCTTAAATGTTCAGGACTCCTCGCTTGACCCCATATGAGGGTGGTTCTAAGGCCATGGTCAGGCAATGTACGAAGTGTTCCGGAATTGAAGTAAAATGATATTGAAACGAGGATACGAGCCTTCGAGCACTTGGAACTACATCGACGGTGATGCTGGTCAGCGATTGCATGAGACTGGAAATTCATAACAAGTGTTGTCATTACATCAACGACAAAATAGAGTCTGTTTCAAAGACCAAATATTCCCTTCACGTCCTCACTTGGCGTGGACATTCTTCGGCTGCACTCGGCCCTTGTTTCGAGCCCAGAACTTGCACCGAGGCGTCGACGTTGCTTTTTTCCAACCTCCATCTTTTGCCCGCAAAAAGCTTCGTGGGGCAAATGCACTCTATTGATCCTTTGGACACATGCTCTCTGCACAAAACCCGCGACACGGACACCCGTGTAACAGCCGTTCCGTGCGTCACCATGCCACTTTCGACCGGCATTGGACGGTGGAGACGGCATTTCATCACTTTGACTAGAGCACCCCGACTCGGTTGCACGTCTGACCTCGGTGTGAGCAACGAATATAGTCGCAGCTTTCTGCGCGTAGACGTCTACTGCTGATCAGCAGTACCTCTGACAATACCCGTCGGCTTTGGAGAGGAGATAAGGCCGTGCATGTAAGGCCTAACACGAATCTTATTCCCTTCTGACCTGTGTCCTCTTCCTTTCACCATCCTCTCCTCGTCGTTTCTCTACGAAGGATTTCGAAACGATGCCGTTCCTCGCACAAGAACACTTCCCTCTGTCCAACGAGGACATCTTGTCATGGACCTTCGACCATGTCAAGTACGATTGGGACGAGCCCATGTACATCGACGCCCTCAACCCTCAAAGATCTATCTCGGCTCGACAAGCAAAGAAACTGGTTCGACAACTCGCAGCTGGATTCAAAGCCCTTGGTCTCAAGAAGGGCGACTGCGTCTCGATACACTCCTTCAACGACATCTACTACCCAATCTTCTTCCTGGGTGTCATTGCGGCTGGAGGTGTCTACGCGGGTACCAATCCTGCTTATACCCAGCATGAGCTTACGCATACCACCAAGATCGCCAAGGTCAAGTTTGTCTTGACGCAACCTGCGCTACTGGACAACATTTTGAAGGCTGCTGAGGACAACGGCATCAACAAGAAGAATGTGATCATCTTCAACCCCGATGGACAAAAGGCACCCGCAGGATACCTGCAATGGAACGACCTGCTACAACATGGCGAGTGCGACTGGGTCAGATTCAACGATTACGACAGTGCATACAAGACCGGTGCTGCAAGACTGTACAGCTCAGGCACGACCGGTCTTCCAAAAGCTGCAGAACTCAGCCATCTGAACCTCACAGCACAGCATATGCTGGTCTACGAAACGAATCCCCGGCCATGGAAGGTCAAACGTCTCCTCGCACTGCCCATGTTCCACGCCGCAACAGCCCCAAGCGCATTCTGCACCCCCCTTCGAAACGGAGACAAAGCCTACGTGCTCCCACGCTTCGACCCCGAGAACTGGTTCTGGGCCCACGAGAAGTACCAGATCACCGACATAGGCGTCGTACCACCCATCGCAGTCATGGCAATCAACAGCCCGCTCAACAAAAAATACAGCCTGAAATCCGCAAAAGTCGGCCAATGCGGCGCAGCGCCTCTGGACAAAGCACCACAAGCCCGGATGCAAGCACTCCTGGACGACGGAGCTCCTCTCACGCAAGTCTGGGGCATGACGGAGACGTCCTGCATCGCCACGCGGCACGCATATCCTGCGAAGGACAATACCGGGAGTGTCGGATGGCCTTTGCCGAATCTCGACATCAAGCTGGTGGATGATGACGGGAAGGATATCACCGGGTACAACGTCCGAGGAGAGCTCTGCATACGAGGACCCACGGTCATCAAGGGCTACTTCGAGAACCCGGAGGCCAATGCGAGGGATTGGGATAAGGATAATTTCTTCCATACGGGTGATATTGCTTGGATTGATCCGAAGACGAAGTTGTATTATATTGTGGATCGCAAGAAGGTGAGACTGCATCCGTGTTGAGTAATCTTTGCGGCGCTGACGGGATCTTGTAGGAGCTGATCAAGGTCCGAGGATTCCAAGGTAAGCAGAGAGAGGAACTGAACTGCCGGAATGGCGGCTAACATTCTGTTTCAGTGGCCCCACCCGAACTCGAAGGCGTCCTTCTATCGCACCCAGACATCGTCGACGCAGCTGTGATTGGAGTGCCGGATCCAGTAAGAGAAGGAGGGGAATTGCCACGTGCATATGTTACTCGACGTGATCCCAAGGGCAGCAAGCCCTCTGAAGAGGACATCGCGAAGTATGTGAAAGAGAAGCTGGCATCGTACAAGAGGTTAGAAGGTGGCGTGGTGTTTGTGGAGACGATACCCAAGAATGCGTCTGGCAAGATTTTGAAGCGGATATTAAGGGATCAGGCCAAGAAGGAGATGAGTTCTGGGAAGTCAAAGTTGTAAAGTCATGGTTCAGACCTATACTAGATGAAATGAGAGCAATGTATGATGATGTTTTGAGGAGCATGTGAGAGCACGCGAGCACGCAAGCATGTGATTCTTCTGTGCATCCGATGTTTAGCCGGCGCTTAGTCAACTTGAGACCTCAGACTTCGAGCATCTTCTGCCTTGCCTTTGCCATCTTCACAACACAACAAGAACTCTTCGCGTCAAGCACACACTCTCGAAATCAACGACTCAACCAACACACCGAACAACCACTGAACACACCAAAGCACAACCAGACAAACCATGTCTCGCCATCACCCGTAAGTCCCCCATCACAACCCCACCAACCTCACAAACCCATACTAACGCCCCCCTCCAGCGACCTCGTCATGTGCCGCAAAATGGCCGGCACCTCCCTCGGCCGACTCTGCGACAAATGCGACGGCAAATGCCCCGTCTGCGACTCCTACGTGCGCCCGACGACCCTCGTGCGGATCTGCGACGAATGCGCCTTCGGCAACTACCAGAACAAGTGCGTCGTGTGCGGCGGCGAGGGAATCTCCGATGCCTTCTACTGCTTTGAGTGTACGCGGCTGGAGAAGGATCGGGATGGGTGTCCGAAGATTATTAATTTGGGGAGTTCGCGGACGGATTTGTTTTATCAGAAGAAGAATTTTCGGAATCATTGAGGGGGGGAGAGGAGTTGATGGTTTATGGATACCGATATGAGCTGTGAGATGGAGGATTGGGCGAGAGGAATTCTCTGAGTGTGGGAAAGGCTGCGCTCGCGAAAGACTGCAGCTTGCTGCAGCACCCGGCTTCGAGCAGACACATTCGAAGCGATGGAGGCACTTCCACCGACGCGGTCCATATCAAGGGAGACACTCAGTTGAGGTGTTACTCGTGTTCTGAGGGAATGAAATGGTATGATAGGATATTTCATCCAAGTTTGCTTTGTACTCATACATTCGCAGCGCCCTATTCAGTTCGAAGACCCGAACGGCAGGGTTCAGCGTGGTGAAACACGTCGCTCTTGATTCATTCGGCTCATGCCATCATCGCTTGCCCATGTTCGTTCAACGGGTAAGACTCGTTCAGCGGGTCCGACCAGAAGCCGGTTACCAGCCCTCTTCGACCCGATATGGTATCCCAACGCCCTCGACTCTTGAGGTCCCAGGGAGGATATGATCTTGGTCTTGAGTCGTCGCTGCGGCGGAAGGGATGTCGATGCTCACCGTCTCTCATCTGTGGTGTTGTCAGCTGCAATAGTGGTGGGGGACATGAGTCGGGCCTACAGGACGGAAGGAATTCCCATATTCCACGCTCTCGAAATGCGTCCCTCCATTGCTTGTCAGGAAAACCTGTATTCCTTTACCCAAGAGCGACGGCGACGCCAAGAGCTCGACGGTCCTTCGGCGCCAGACTTTGAATGTGGCTGGAGAGTGCAATCGACTGAGTATCTGGAGAACAGGTGCCAGAGGGTATGTGCTCTCGGCGTTGTCCACAATCTTCAGCTCGTCTATGCTCATCTTTTTGTTGCCTTTGCAGGCGTTACTCCAGTCATTGAGGTTTGCCAGAAGATTATTGAAGTGTTCTTTCTGACCATCGAGACGCACCAGCACTTTCACATGCCTTATTCCCTTCCACATCGGCGTTGTGAAAGCTATTGACCCTAGATCCAGACTCCTCACGGAGCACTCGGCGCCTTTGAGAACCACGATGAACTTGGAGCAAGCGTACAGAACGGGAAGGGCCTCGGTGTAAAGGAGTCGACAGGTTCTTAGAAGCGCAGCATCGTCGAAGCCGGTAGTTGCTCTGGCGTTCCTTTCCAGACAGGATGTGAGGAAAACATGTTGCTCCCCGGCGATTTGGACGATATCGCAGTAATCATCCGCTCGTGTAAAGAGATGGTAGTAGATCTGTTCACGGAGTTCTGGAGGCAGACGGAGGAGGTGGCAGGTTGCACTTTGGTCTCTTTCGATGTTGGCCATGGTTGAAGAGCGAGAAAGAGAATCGAATTGCGTTTTTCTTGAGGAAGGAGAGGGGCGTTCTTTCCTACCTACCTGCTTTGATGTTACAGTACCCGACATTGTGGAAGGCACAACGCGTTGTATTCTGTACGAGAATGTACAGCAGCACCTCACGATCATTGATGGCATCAAGTCCATGGAGATCGATCTGGTGGTGGCAAAATGTGATCTTCTTCGTCTCCGTACAATACCTGGTATTGAATGTTGGTATTGTACGGAGACGAGCTGAAAGACCATCGTGCCGAGGAATGGCGCGGTCAGCAGATCGGGCTGCAAACCGAGTGGAAAGGAGCCATCGTTCACCGCTCCGTTATCGCGGCGCCGTTGGCTCGAAAATGCAGTGCGAAAAGGATAGATAGCATATCAGCACACGGCGACCGAAGGCATTACGTGCAAGCTGTAGTAGTGGTCTGTGGCTAATCAGCTCTTTGTCGTCACTTTGTTTCTGCCGTCACGCCAAAGCCAATTCCCCAAGCCCCCGCCAGTCAGTCATCGGGCAAATTTTTACCTGCATTCGACCTCATCCACTCCGCTCCACCACCGTCCACATCACCAACACTACTCACGCGCCGCAGCTGCGACTCTGAAGACTTTTCCTCACTCTCCTCTCCATCACCACCCGCCCCTGACCCGGCTGAGGTTGGCTTTATGTTCTTCCCATCCACCTTCGTGAGCCAGGGCACGTCTCCCACCGCTCTTCTCCCGGGCCACACGCCCTGTCTGTCGAGCGAAAATGACTAACAAACCCACAGACTACATCGCAGACCACCTTTGGAAGGCCTCTGTGAACTGAAACCCCCGATAACGCGAATCAATTGGGACACAAACTACACACTACGAACATGGCGACTGCTATCTTTACCCGTGCTTTCAAGCCGACCAGCGGCTTCACAAAGTCTTTCAAGCCCGCCCTCCAGGTCAGGTACAATGCCACGGTGGTCAATGGCACCCCCCGATCGCCTCCACCGCCAGTCTCCTCCCGCTCGACCAAGCCATCCTACGAACGCGCGACCTTCACCATCCGGGATGGCCCGATCTTCCACGGAAAGAGCTTCGGAGCTAGGGCAAACATCAGTGGAGAGGCCGTCTTCACCACTTCTCTTGTGGGATACCCAGAGTCCATGACCGACCCGTCTTACCGCGGTCAGATCTTGGTCTTCACCCAGCCACTCATCGGCAACTATGGCGTTCCTTCCGCTGCCAGGGACGAGTACGGTCTTCTCAAGTACTTTGAGAGCCCCAACATCCAGGCCTGTGGCATTGTCGTGGCCGACGTGGCATTGAAGTACTCCCACTGGACTGCCGTGGAGAGTCTTGCGGAGTGGTGCGCTCGTGAGGGCGTTCCCGCCATCTCCGGCGTCGACACGCGTGCCATTGTCACGTACCTGCGTGAGCAAGGTTCTTCTCTTGGCAAGATCACCATTGGAGAGGAATACGACGCCGATGAGGACGAGGCCTTCGATGACCCAGCCAGCATCAACCTTGTGAAGAGAGTCTCGACCAAGGCTCCTTTCCATGTGCCGTCTCCCAATGGCAACGCTCACATTGCGTTGATTGATTGCGGTGTGAAGGAAAACATCATCCGCTCCATTGTGAGCCGTGGTGCTAGCGTCACTTGCCTGCCATACGACTACCCGATCCACAAGTCGGCCCACCACTTCGATGGCGTCTTCATCTCGAACGGACCCGGCGACCCAACTCACTGTCGTGTCACCAGCGACAACCTGCGCAAGCTCATGGCCAACAGCCAGATTCCAATCATGGGCATCTGTCTTGGCCACCAGCTCCTCGCCATCGCCTCTGGTGCCGGAACGACCAAGATGAAGTACGGAAACCGTGCCCACAACATTCCTGCTCTGGATTTGAGCACTGGCAAGTGCCACATCACCAGCCAGAACCACGGTTACGCTGTTGACCCCGCCACTCTTCCGTCGGACTTCAAGGAGTACTTCACCAACTTGAACGACGGCTCCAACGAGGGAATGATTCACAAGTCTCGACCGATCTTCAGCACTCAGTTCCATCCGGAGGCCAAGGGTGGCCCATTGGACAGCAGCTACTTGTTTGACGCTTACTTGAACAGCGTCCAACAGTACAAGCAGCAGCAGGATGTCCTCAAGGGAGGCAAGGACAACCGTCCAAGCCCGCTGTTGGTCGATCTGCTTGCCAAGGAGCGTGTTGGTGTGGCTCCTGGTCAAGACGCTTAGAGATGCGTCGGATCATTTTGAGGGATTCGGCAACGATGTTATCCAAATTGTAACTTTTCGGGTTTGAGCGTTTTTGCCATGACGGTTCGCGGGGCCGGCGTTGAGTTGGTTTGGGGAATGTTTCTATCGATTCAACAAGCAAATACCACACAATGTCATGGATTCCATGCTGCAAACCATCGGGCCGGACTTTCGCTCACGACATGTTCCGCCGATGCAGGCAGGAGATGCAAGGTCAGTGGTTGGATCCTGACGGTGTTGTGTTTTGTACGTGGGGTACCTGGGGTGCAGCGAACTTTGGCGGGTTTTTCTTCTTGCGGTGTGCCGAGGGGTGAGAGAGCTCTTCAACTCCAAGTTGCACAAGACCATGTGACTGACCTTGGACGGTAGATGATAAGCTGTTTCAGCTTTTGTGAGACTTCACGACTTATCGTATCACAAAAGCATTTTGTGGCGCCAATGGCCTTTCCTCCCATCTCGTTGGAAGCTCTTCCAGTCCCGAGTCTTCTCCAATGCCTTGCGGTCCTTATCTCGAGCTGCATTATTGTGCGCCTTGCTTACCCTTTGACATGAGCAGACTCTTAACACCTCCAGATCCCCCTCCTTACCCTCCTCTACAACCTCACCCTCCACCCCCTCGCCTCCTACCCGGGTCCCCTCACTCACCGCGCCTCCCGCATCCCCTGGGTCCTCGCCCTCCAACGCGGCAACCTCCACAATGTCCTCCTCTCCCTCCACCTCCGCTACGGCCCCATCGTCCGCGTCGCGCCCAACGAACTCTCCTATACCGATCCCGCGGCTTGGAAAGATATATACCTGAATCCGAGAATTGGGAGGGCGGATTTATGGTTCCGAAAACCGAATCCCCGCGAGCCGGATAGTTTGCTTGGAGCGAATGAGGAGGCTCATGGAAGGTTTAAGAGGGCGTTCATGGGTGGTTTCTCGGAACGGGCTGTTAGGGAGCATAGTGGGTGTATGGAGGGGTATATCTCTCTCATGATCACCAAATTCCGAAACCTATGCAAAGAAGGCGAAGGGCAGTGTGTAGTCGACATCGTCAACTGGCTCAACATGGTCACCTTCGACGTCTCCGGCGACTTGTCTTTCGGCTCGTCCTTCGGCAGCACAGAATCCGGACGACCGCACCCTTGGGTCGAGATTTCGAGTAATTTTGGCAAGGGGATCGCGCTTGTGGCGAGTCTTAACTACTTTTATTATGGTTTGAATAAGATGCTGAAGGTTTTGATGCCGAGGAGGGTTATGGAGAGGATGAAGTGGCATCGGGAGTTGGTTAGGGAGAGGCTTGGGGAGAGGCTTAAGTTGGGGGAGGGGGAGAGGAGGGATTTTGTTGAGGGAGTGCTGGAGTTTAATCGTGCGGGTAAGGGGAGGGGAGTTGTGAATAGGGAGGAGATTGAGGTTAATATGAGTGTTGTTGTGTTTGCGGGGAGTGAGACTACGGCTACGGCGCTGGCGAGTACGCTTTGGTATCTTTTGAGGAGGGAGGAGTGGATGAGGAGGGTTGTTGAGGAGGTGAGGAGTTCGTTCACTTCGGAAGAGGAGATCAAGATGACCACCACGAGCAAGTTGGAGGTCTTGACTGCGGCTATTAGTGAGGGCATGAGACTGGGGCCGCCGAGTGTTGTTGCTGTGCCTAGGATGGTTGGGAAGGGAGGTGAGGTGATTTGTGGGAGGAGGGTGCCTGAAGGGGTGAGTTCATAGGTACTATCACGTCCCATACGCTGAACATTACTGATTGCTGAGCAGACCGTCGTCGGAATGAGCCAATACCCAACCTTTCGCACACCCCTCAACTTCAAGGACCCAGATGACTTCGATCCCTCACGCTTCTTACCTGGATCCAGCGACGCAGCATCCTCATCAGCGGCTTTCAACCCCTTCCTCATCGGGAGACACAGCTGTCTGGGAGAAAAGTTCGCCTGGGCCGAGATGCGAGTCCTCCTCGCGAGGTTATTCTTCTCCTTCGATGTCAGTCTCGCAGATCCAGAGTCCTTAGGATTGAAAGACTGGGGCGAGCAAAAGACCTTCGTGTTCTGGCAGAAGGAGAGAATCGATGTGAAGTTGAAGCCAGTAGTTAGATAGACCTCAATCCCACCATCGAAAAGCTCATTTCATAAGTTTCAATTCTTGGCCGTAACCACAGCATCAATTGGAACGACGGGTCACACATCTGGAGCAGCGGCGTGTAATGTACCTGTCGATCGCCTTGCATAACTCCACGCCGGCTGCGTAGCCACTTGCGTAAGGGCATGAACCTAACGCCGTGGAACTCCACTCGTTTTGCGCGCGCCTCAGGGTTGCGGGTTGCATAGCCTCACACCGAGCACTGCACTTATTCTGAGAATACGGATGGCTGTGCTGTTTCCTTTAGAAAAGAGAGCGGTCTCCTTTGCACTTATCCTCTGTTCAGCTGATGATTGATTTGATGAACAAGCTTTCGCTCAAGCACGCCGTTTTGTGAAGCTTGACGCTTCTTGTCGCTCTCGTCATCGTTGCACCAGCCACGATCTGGGAACCGCTGCGCTCCACCTGTCAGGGTACTGTCGTCCGGCGTCGACTTCGACTTGCGCACCGCTGGTTTGGTACTTTCTTTGCGACTGGACTGGACAGCACGAGTATCAATATCACGGGAAGCGAAGTGAGAAAGAGAAAGAAGGGGAAAGAGCAAGAGGCAGTGTCACTCGCTACACAATCCATTCGACCGCATCGCATCGCGAAACGCCAACTCCTCCTCCAACATCCAACATCCATATCTTACCGCCCACGACGATACCCGCGATCGCGCACAACACCAGCTAGCAGCGCCGCTGCAGCGCAGTGAGAAAAGAGCAGCGCAACCATGGCACCATGCAACACCACCCTCGAAGACGCCCACATCGTGGAAGACCCCCTCTGGCACGGCTTCACCTTCCACCACTTCGGCCTCCTCCTGAGCGCAATCTTCGGCCTCATCAGCGTAATCGTCTCGCTCTGGCTCATCGCCATGCACGCAATCCACTACCTGCGCCCCAACGAGCAAAAACACATCATCCGCATCCTCTTCATGATCCCCGTCTACAGCGTCGTCAGCTTCCTGAGCTACATGTTCTACCGCAAAGCCGTCTACTTCGAGGTGCTGCGGGATTGTTATGAGGCGTTTGCGATATCGAGTTTTTTTAGCTTGTTGTGTTATTATATTGCGCCGGATCTGCATGAGCAGAAGGAGTATTTTCGGAGTGTGAAGCCGGTGAATTGGTTTTTGGGCGTGTTTTGGTTGCAGAAGTGTACGGGTGGGGAGAATAAGGGGCCTTTCAGGAAGCCGAGGAGTGGGTTGACTTGGTTTAATGTGAGGACGATACAAATGAAGCGGCTGGACGGGATGCTAACGTTGGGCAGGTCATTTGGGCAGGCATCTTTCAATACTGCTTCATTCGGGTGTTCTTCACCATCGTCTCTGTGATATCGGAGGCTTTTGGACGGTACTGCGAGGCTTCACTCAGTCCGGAGTATGCACACATCTGGGTGCTGGCTTTTGAGTGTGTTTCCGTCACGGTTGCCATGTTTATGGTCGTTCAGTTTTACATCCAGCTTAAGGATGACTTGGCCGAGCACAAGCCGTTCTTGAAGGTGTTGAGCATCAAGCTGGTGATCTTCTTTTCCTTCTGGCAGACCGTGAGTGTTGCACACAAGATTAAACGATGAAATTCGCTGACTTTACCAGATTGTTATATCATTTCTCTCGTCTGGCAGCGGCCCACTGCAGCCAACTAAGAAGTTGGCGTACCAGGACATCAAGATCGGGATACCTTCCGTTTTGCTGTGCATAGAGATGGCCGCTTTCTCAGTAATGCACATCTTTGCTTACCCATGGAAGCCATACAGCATGAAGCACATGTCGACCGATCCCCTAATGGCGCCGGGCGTTGGATACAGCGGAGGAGCACCGAAATACCAAGGAGGACCACTCGGAATCAAAGCCATTCTAGACGCCGCGAATCCCTGGGACATCATCAAAGCCCTGGCCAGAGGCTTCAGGTGGATGTTTGTGGGCGCGAAACACAGACATCAAGACATCAGCTATCAGCCGCCGAAGCTCAGCGCGGACAATACAAGCTATATGGGGCCTACGTACGCGGGCACAGGCGAGCAAGCGACAGAGCTACACGACAAGCGAGGAAGATCAGACACCGTAGGCGACGGGTCCTACGACGATAGAGCCGGGCTGCTATCCTACTCGCAAGTCCCCGGGCGAATTCCCGACAGCAGCAGCCCGTACCGCACGACTTACGAAGACGACGACGGCATCGAGCACGCAAGCGGAGATCTAGGCGCACCAATTCACCAACCACAACGTGCCGCATCACCTGCTGCACATGGCTATGCAGGCAGCATAGACCTCCGAGAACAAGAAGACACGGGGTATCATCCCGGCATGGGCCCTCCTCCCGGCTCAAATATCGCTACTGCACCCAGTGGAAGTGTGCATCCTGCTTATCGAGGGCAGGCGGTGCAGGGAGGAGGGTGGAATCATTGGGGCGGCGTGCAGAGTAGTAGTAGTAGCCTGGACAGGAGTGATGCGGAGAGTGTGGGACGGCCGCCGACGTATAGGACGAATGATCCTCATGGCTGAAACGTACAGGATTTGCTTTGCTTATGATGGCGTTTTGGTGAGGTGGCATTTGTTCATGCATGGCGTTGATGCTGCGGCATGGGATTGGGTGATGATTTTTGAGATACCAGTGATGCGATGGAAACGGAATATCTATCTCACATTCTTATCAACAGAATGAAAGTCAATTCATGATACCGAATACTTGCCTCGGATCTTCCAAAGATACAGTACTGCGTACCTCGTGCCTGGCTTTAGCGTATGATACGTACTCGCTCTCGCCAGACTATCGAAAAGGACCGTGCCGTCTGACCTGCATTTACATCTCACTTGCACACATGGTAGAAAAGTAGATGGCAGGATTGGAGAGCGTACGTACCACTCTGGCTGAAGAGGTTCTAGATCTTGATGACCAAGATCGAAGTGACAGCAAGCCGGGTCGTGGCGCTTCTCTCCAGACTTGCAGCTTGTATGTCGTGGAGTCGATGGCTTCCACGTTTTTCGGGTGAGTAAGTTGGTTAGGCGAGAAACTGCAGATGGGCGATGTAGATTGTTTCCGATGAAATGAGGTTGTGTCGACATGTAGGAAGGTTTGTTGATGTCACACTACCATTGCTCGATGGTTTGAATATAGATGCAAAGATTTATACCTACCTTGTCTTCTCGTGAAGACTCCGTGAGCTGAGGGCTCAGTAGTGCGAGACAACCACTTACCATCGCAAACATGTTTGAAGTGGACCGATCTGGCGAATTGTGATACTGCAGATCAGTCAACAGTCCAGATGACCTTGAGCATACAGCAAGGGGCGGCGACAGTCCTGGGAAGTATCGCATTGTTACATGCTGCAGTGATGAGAGGAAGATAAGAGAGTCTGTGGGGTATCAGCAGCAGCAAGCAGCCGTGAGCTGATAGAGAGCTCTTTTGACATGTGCGCATGCTGGATATGGAATTGAAAACCTCATCTTGGCAGCGGAAAGAAGGTCAAAAGATAGACATGTTGGATGATCCCTGGAGTCGGCGTGCCCAGATCCAAACAGTCGGGCCTTGGTCAAGGCGAATCCACCGAGTCGTGCGCTGGACGTTCGTCAGAGGCGCTCCATGTGAAACCAAAGAACCCGGCTTCCCCAGAACGCCACTGAGATTGTGATGGACGAATGCTGCAATCTTTGCCACAGTCGAAGCATTGGAGCTAGGGATGGAGCTGTCGGGTGGTGGAAGCAGAAGAGTGTTTGCGCGACGTGGCTTGGTCGGCGGCGGCCAGCAAGGTAATGCGTGGCTTTTCTTGTATCTCGTCCTCTCCAAGGATGTTGCATACTCGCGGTTGCTGAATTCGATCGGTGAATGACTAGACAAAGGAGGATGATCCGAGGAGGTGGATGTGATTGCTTGCAGCTCGGAATGGTTGATGTCGTGCGTGCCTGGATATAGCATGTGCCTTCACATGATTTCGTTCGTATCCTGCTACTGCGGTTGAAGTGGCGAGCTCTGCTGGTCGGCGAAGGAGCAGTAGAGAGTGGCTAGCTAACGCAAGTAGCTGCATAGATATATTTGTCGAGGTAGAGGTCCAGCAGGGGTAGCTGTGCCGGAGGAGTGGTGTTTGAAAGGAGGTTTTGGCCGCATTCCAATGTTTCAGAGGGTTGGGGCTGAGGAGGACTCGGTCGACGCATGCGACGACTTGCCCGGCCACTTCAGGTCTTAAATATTTTGCGAGAAAGAGGCCTCTTTTATGTTCTGGTTGATGTGAAGACGACTTACGAACGAAACCCCACGCCGTCGCCACGGCGGATACGAGCTCTCAGCACACCCTCACGCAACGCTATCACCGTTTCAAGCTGGCCGGCAGGGCAAGATCTGTTCCTCCCGCGGGTACACACATGCAAGTGCCTGGCGGCTGCAGGGCAGCTGGTTGAGGCGCACACACGCAGCACTGCAGCAGCTCGCACTGGGAGTGCTCTGCTGCTGCTGTGTGCTGACAGTCCCGCGAGCTACGCGTACGACGAGGCCTTTGTCCGGTGGTGTGGCAGCCCAGCAGCCGAGGAGGTGAGGGGGAGCGCTGCCCTTGACGGCGACATCACCGCATCCAGTGGCTTGCAGGAGCTGGTGGAAGGACGCGGATGAGGTGGAAAGGTCAGAAGAGACACCCGCGATTGATAAACAGGCCAGAAGCCGCCAGAACCACAGAACGCGCCTGGTGAAGAAGTGAAGGTCGACGGCGCGGTGGATCACGTCATGACCACGATATCCTCAACGCGGGAAAATTAAGAAACTGGGCAGTGCTGGGATTGTGCCTTCAAAGCCCCCGGCGCGATCGAGCAGATTTGAACGCTCGAACAGGTGGAGGGTGTTCGGGCTGAATCAAATCTCTCATCAAATTGGGCGGGCGGACGTTGCGGCTCTGGAAGATCGGCAGAAGAGCAGTTCGTTTCTGCAGGCTCGACTCACGCCGTCGGCGCGGCAGGCGCAATCTGACCGGAGGAAGTCGCCGTGGTTGGCTGCTCCTGCTCTTTGAGTTCACGCTTTGACGATCAATATCAACCGGCCCACCCAACTCCTCGTCTGGCTCGCGCTCCCATTCTGGACTCACGTTCTCCTCTCGCCGTCTCCTCACTCCCTGCCACCTCCACCTCACCACCACCACCACCCTCGCTCGACACGCTCGCTGCTGTTGCTTTCGACGCTCTCACCTTCGTTCGCAGAGCGTGTGGTTGTTTCCTCCCCCAGGCCCGCCAGTCCGGCCGCTTCGACAAACGCTATTTCCTCCGGCTGCTCCTAATTCACGCTGTTGCTGTTGCTATTACTGGAAGACTCTTGCTGGCCAAGCACTCTTTTCTGCGGACCTCCGGCCTGTATAATACCATCACCCACCCCCGCCGAGTCGTCGATACCACCACCGCTCCCCGCCGCTGCTCGCCGACGACGTCGCACCCCCTTATCTCCGCACGCTTCTCGAGGCCCCAGCAGCGCGACCGCCAAGACCCGCCGATATCTGAAACATCCCAGCATCGCAGCAAGAAGCTCACCTGCATGAACTCCTCACGAGCTCTATAGCCAGCCAGGCGTCGGCCGTCTCTCAATATTCTTACCATTCGCTCATGCCGACAATGAAGCTGCACAACATGCTGCCCTTCAGATATACCTCCATTGGGCTGGCTCTCCTGAGCATAAGTGCCGTTGCATTCGCAGACGACCTTGCACAGACATACTGTTCCACCCAAAACACGGGCTCGGACTTCAGCGCTGGTATGCAAGGCCCAAATGCACTCTCAACGCGAACCCATGTTCATCCGCTGACCTCCTTGCAGTCTACAGCATATATCAGTCCAATGGCAAGTGTCATGATACATGCAACGCGCAAAACTACGCTTTCGCCATTGTTCAATACCAGAACTGCTGGTGTTCGAATTACATCCCGGCGTCGCAAGACGACACGAGCAATTGCAGTCAGAACTGCCCTGGGTATCCCGCGGAACAATGCGGTAATCAAGACGGTGGCTATTACGGCTACATCGCACTCGGAGCATCGCCATCAGGAACCGCTGGAGCTGTAGGAGGCAGCGCTTCTCAAACGGTACGTCACCCCATTCGAGTTGATGCCGCGATTCTCATCAATGCGACATCATTTCCATCAATGAACTCCCACTGACGATGACTTACAGTCCGCCTCTGAACCCTCTTCGACCGAAGAACCGTCTTCGACTGAAGATCCCGCCACGAGCTATGTGAGTACAACGATCGAGAAGACAGTGACTCCCAGTCAGAGTCAGAGTGTAATAGTCTCCTATGTGACTCCAGTATGGTCGCACTTTCTCCATGCACGACCCATGCAGAGCGAATATCTCCTTGATTTCATTGATACGATTTGACATGGTCTGCGCATTTGCTGACATCAGACTTTGCAGACACCAACACCCACACCGTCCACCTCGAGCAAGAAATCGTCGTCATCTGTTAAGTCGTCGACCTCCGAGCCAACGACCAGCGAGATGCCAGCGACTCCTGTCACCAGCGTGATCATGACGACCATCTCAGGGGCTATCGTGACGCAAACTGTGACCACTACACCGGTTGTCGCGCCAGGATCCCACTCCGATCAAATTCCTCTCGAACAGCAGGACCACGGCCTCGGATCGGGAGCCATTGCTGGTATTGTCATTGGTGTGCTCGCTGGAATTGCACTTCTCGCAGCAATCGCCTTCTTCCTTTGGCGACGAAAGCGCAACGACGATGGCGATGCCGAGAACAGCAATGCTGGCTCGAAGAAGAGCATGACGCGAAATGTCAGCGTCCTGAGCAAGGCCGGACTTCTCGCGCGTACTCGTCCTAGCACGGGCGAACGGGACCACGACGACTCATACTACGTCACACCAGCGACCGGGCAGAATAGTGTTCGACACTCGATGCTGTTTGCTGGCGCGGAAGGCGTGAGCCCGACCAGTCCACTGGACAGCAGCCACTCCAACGACAGCGGGAAGTCGGCCAGAGTTTACGACCAACGGCTGAACCCTTCAGCACTTTTCGCCAACCACGAAAATGGAAGTCGAATATCGATGCAAGACCAACAAGACTACTCCAGGCCTCTGGGTGTCACCAACCCGGACCCTCGAGCCTCGTTCGACTCACGCCTCAGTCGCGGAGGCTAGACGGACGGACCACACCACCTCTCATTCTCTTGATGACGACTTAACGCACGTACATGGCATTTAAGCGGCAGTGGGACAAACTGCATGGTGTTATTACTGGGAGGGAACCGAGGAAACACGTCGCTTTTTTACCTTTTTCTCTTGATATACCCGCGAGGACGGAATAGGCGGGGCGGATTGAACAACATTGTGATTTTGTGTTACATTCACGCTCGCGCTCGCGCTAACTGTCCATCTCGGCAGCACACGCCACCAACACACACATCTTCCTCAGTCGTTACTATACTTGTGGCACAGAGTGCCAGACTTGTGCACAATTATTCTTTTATACACTTTTTTTGTCGATCGGCGGACGATACCACGATCCGAGCACACGCTACACACACTCACTGATACAATACAACGTTTTTGATCATTTCTTCAAGAAGTTTCTATGAGAGCGAGGCGTCGATGGGCACTTGCAAGAGGGAGGATGAGACAGCAGAGGGAAGAGCGGGCCATTTGAGAGATGAGTGAAGGGCTGTGTATGTTGAGAACAGGGGAGGAAAAAAGTTCGAATGTTGTTGGTGCTGCGAATGCTGTATTTGAGCTGTCAATGGCATGTGATGCTTCTCTTCGACTTTGCTCATGTCCCGTCTTTTCTCTGGTGTGACGAGACTTCCCTTGACATGTCCACCGTACGACTGTTCCCATAATTCTCGAGAGGGAAAGTATCACGTGGTTGTGCAGGTGAGTGAATGTGAGTTTGGCTTGCTTGCTTGCTTCGATCAAAGGCTTCGTTTAGGTTCATCATATTCCAGCAGCGTTGAGAAGATAGATCAGGGACAAGGAAAAGGAGGCTGTGGTGTTTGCTGTCTTGCTCTATATGTCCTACATAGCTAACATGCTTCATCCTGACCGAGAGGGCAACACAGACACGAAAGCCAGAATCAACATTCCCATGGCTTCCAACAGCATGCCAGAAGCAAACGACTATGCCTCTCCTCCACTCTCCCCACGCTTCTCAAACGGCGAGTCCATCGAGGAGCGCACCATGGGCAATGTTATTGGCAAGATCCACCGCGACACCGGCAAGACCTACACTTCTGTAGACATCTACACGCTCGTCTACACCGATAAGAAAGTCGGCGACCACGACGAGGGCCCGCTCAAAGTCTGGCTAGTCGAAAATCCCAAGAGCCAGGACGGGGATCTTGATGCTCCCATGCGGACGTATCGTGTCGAGACGGTCTCTGACTTGACGCTGAAGAATGCATGGAGGGCGGGTAGGGAGTATACGCCTGCGACGAGGGATGGGAGTAAAGCGATAGGGACTGTGGTTTTGACGGATGAGAAGAGGTGGGGCGTTGTTGCGATGGTGGAGAGTTGGGACGATGAAGGCGATTTGGCCACGAGGAAGATGGGGATGGGGGTTTGGCATACGAGAGCGGAAGTTGAGGGCGAGTTGAATGCTAAGGGGTGTTTTTATTCGAGGGGGATGTGGGAGTTGATTGTTCGGGGATTTGAGATGGTGGAGAATCAGGGGGTTGCTGGGGAAGACTGAGGTGGAGGGGACGATGGATGAGAAGGACTCCGTGGATTGAGAAGCCGTGGCAGGACAGAGGCTGTTTAGCAGTCTTACTCTCATTTAGTTCTCGTTCATAGACCATTCTCATACCAGCGGGAATTCAGCAACAGCAGTCAATGATTGCGACCTTACTCACGTACTTCCTGTGCGACCCTCATGTTCTCCCACATGAGGCGTGATGATATCCAGCTGTCTTTCATGCGATGATTGTAGAACAGAGTGGAGGCGCCTGTCCCACGCTGCAGAGGTGCTATGCTTGTGCCCTGAACCAAATTGTTTGTCATGCGCCTTCGCATGGCGTCAAGCAATATCGAGAATAGGGCCATGGACAATAGCCAATGAGCCAAGAAGTTTGCTGGTCATCTTTCAGCACCTTCGTCCAATGGATATATATTCCTGGGGCTCCACTCTTCAACCTGAAAGACGCTCGTCATCCAGGACATTGCAGGGCAATATGAGCAACCAGCAAAACCGCAACACGGAAGCCGGAGATCCATCCTTGCAGCAAGAAGACCCATCATCAGTTGCCATGGCGCAACAAGCCGCCGCCAGCGCTGCAGGACCATCGGCACAGAACGCCAGCCAAGATCCTCTACTTCGCCCAGGTACCGGTCCTCTCGTGCCATACCATCCAGATGCCATTGGAGCGACAAGAATCGGAGACCTGCCGCAGATGATAGCTCGGAAGCACGGAAAGCTTTACACGCGAGTCAAAGTGTACATCGCTCTCTATTCGGTCAACCAAGCTGACGGCAAGGACCGCGTCTGGACAACTGCCACGGAGGACGAAGAGGGAGACTTCGCCGTGGAAGTTCCTTCTGCAACACTGAGCGTCGCCGACTTGTCCCCACATTCCCAGCAAACCTTTGTGGAAGCGGCTCTGAGCATCATGGAGGAACAGTCGCCGGGAAGGAGGGCGACTTCGAGGGAGATCGATTTTGCAGTGTTGTGGCAGAATTGGGAGCAATTCGCGGGTGCGTGCGTGTATATCAGGACCACGGACAGTGAGGAGGAGTTAAAGACGACGCAGAAGGAGAGGGGGCTCGAGGGAGCGTGGGAGCCGCGCGAGGTTGTCGAGAGGGATGATGTGACCTGGGAAAATGGGGAGCCTGCCACGAATTTCTATGAGCCCGCGGCGTTGAAGGGTATCATTGAGAGGGGGTTTGAGCTGTTGGAGAGAACTCGATTCCAGGCCGCTGACGCAGCGATTGCTGTGGCTGATGGAGATGGTGGAGCTTGAACGTAAAGAGGTGAGGATGGATAGCAAAATGGCGGTTTGACCGGTTTGCCGAGACTGATGTGGTACTGTGATCTGAGGGCTGTCGTTCGATATAAGGAAGGAGAGGGAGACGAAAGACTGACTGGATTGCTTGAAAACGGGGCCAATGAAACACTGGAAGCGTGGTCGTTGCAGCTTGACGGCTCTTCTGGAGCTTGCCTTTGTAATTCGTTACGCTTGATACTGTCACCTGCGAAGACTTAGCGGAGGCATTGAATCATCTGTCAGTCCTTACTTGCTGCCTCTCCATCATGGAACCCCGTTCGAGGACGACACAAGCCGGATCCAGCTGTTTTACACGAGATGGCCGTAGAACAAGCGTGAAGCATTCCTTTTGGGCGGCAAAGATGTCGTTTCGGTCCATTGCAGCAGGTTGTTTGTGCCACTTGCGTAGATTGCATCCAGTGACGTCGAGAAAGCGACCATGGATAACGACTAGATCCAGAAGTTTGCTGTCTTTCCATCCTCTTCTTTCACCCGATTGATATATAAGGATTGTGATGTTATTCTAAGAAACGGATACAAGTCGTTCGCCCAGTACCCAGAGCGGCAACATGAGAAACGAGGAAGGCCGCGACTTGCCCAACCTTCAATATGGCGATTTATCTCTGCACCGAGACAACAAAGAGTCGGCTCCAACAGGCTCTGCCAGCATTGAAGCTCCAGTGGCACCAAGGAATGTCGAGCAAGACCCCCTCCTCAGCCCACATTCTCTCGGTTTGGGAGAAAACGGACTGGCGGTCGGAGAGAAGACGCCCAAAGCACTTGTTGATGGGACATCCCGAGGGGGCGGCAAGAAGTTCGATAGAGCAATCATACACTGCGTCCTCTATTCAGTCAACCAAGCGGACGGCGTGTTGCGAGTTTGGCTCACGCCGAGGAGCAATTCTGGCGTTGAAGTTCCTTCCATGACTGTGCATGGCAACGAGCGTCCTCAATTCACGCTGGCGTCTTATGGGTTGCGCGTCATGGACCAAGCCACGCCTGGAAGCATGGCGACCGCGATGGAAGTCGAATCTTATATGGTGAACGAGAGCATTTCTGGAGCGTTACACGTGACGGTGAACATCAGAACTTGGGCCAGCGAGCCAGAGTTGCAGAGCTCGAAGGAGCAGAAGCAGCTCGTGGGAGATTGGTGGACTCGCGAGGCCGTCGGCAAGGATAGCATGAGCACATGGACAACCGATGATGTGAACGCCAATGTGTTCAGGCCGCCGATGTTGCGGGATCGCATTCGGGGTGGATTCGGCTTGTTGGAGAAAATTCGATCTGACGGTGCGCATTTCCGGCAGCACGAAATGAACAGACGATGAACGCGAAAATTTCGCGATGTGGAGGAAGCCATGGGTGATCATTGCAGACCGAGGTGCCAATAGACTGTCGATTCAGCGCTAGATTGGCATTCCTTTTTGCAGCATCTATGTGAGATCAGCTATGACCCATCAACCACATGAAACTCAATCAGTACCTGTTGCCTATGAAATCTCGAAGCCCTGCCAATTAGAACGTGAGAGTTTGCCGGTCGATCCAAGAAAGACTCTGGGTGTATTTCGCGGTTTGATCTCTTTGACCATTCGTGCGATCTCGTCTCCATGGCCTCGATTCAGGAGCTGCGGTCCGTCGAAGTACAAAGTGATAGTCTCAACTTTGAGGCGGCTGTGGTCTGTTACAGCGAGGAACCCTTTGAGCCTGGACCCCAATCGTAGAATGTCTTCTCCCGTGGAAGCAACCAAAGTAAGCGAAACAGATTTCATATATCGAAGAATGCTACAAGTCCGTAGCTCTCCAACCGGGTACTCCGAGTGCAGGCGACTTCGTCTCTGAGGGAAGTCCTTCAGTCGCCCGTCGACAGTGATTGAGAACTGGACCTGCGGATATAAGAAGGACATGCCTTCGTGGTGGAGTTGCTTGCAGGTGCGGAAGAACTTCGAACATCCTTTCCAGCTAGGCGGCGGTACGACGAAGAGACGATGAAGCATGGCATGGCTGTTGTATATGCGCAGTTCTGCGCGACGCGTGTCGAGGGTGTCGTATGGGGTTTCTGCGAAGAGGTAGCCGATGATTTGGTCTCGGATCTCTCGAGGGAGGTTGAGAAGATGAGGTTGAGATGCCATGACTTGGTATGTTGTGATGCGACGGAGATGGAGATGGCAAAGAGATGTGACCTGCCGCTATGAGTCTGACATGTTGATGTATTTGTTTTGCTGGTGACGGCGAGCTCGACCGCGATGAGGCCTGGACTCTCCAAGCTCCAGTGACTAATGTATCAAAACCGTTTCAGGTAAATGATCGCCGTAAAAACGCTAGCGTGTTTGGAGAGATATCGTGTATGTCTGTGACTGCACTTGCTCGTTAGCTTCGCTCACATTCTCGCAAAGACTCATCAAAGGACATCGCTCTCTTGAACAAGAGCAGTTCTCACAGGCCGGAATGGAATGCCGCTCCCAAGACCTCTCCCGTGGTCGGCCCGACTACCCCAGTAGGGCTCCTCATCTCCTCACGCCGCTAAGGTACTAAGCAAGTACCTATGCAAGCATATATGGACATGAGGAGCAGATGGCCTTGCAGAGAAAAGCATACTGGGACTTGCAATCCACTTTGCCAGTATGAAGTCTTCCTCCCTGGCTTCTATCCTCTCGACACCTTCCTCAGGCGAACTCGATTACAACGCCGCACCGCCGAACCTTTCGACTCTCGCAAACAACAGCCTCTTCGAAACATGGCGTCCTCGTTCCCATGTGCTGCCTCCTAGCTATCATATTGGAGATCCTTGCATGCATTATACTGATCCTAAAACTGGCCTTTTCCATGTTGGCTTCCTATACACTTCGAACACGACCGGTGGTGCGGCAGGGGCTACTACGGATGATCTAGTCACCTATCGAGATACGAATCCTGAGGACGTCCACTTCATCGTGTCTGGGGGCATTAATGATCCTGTTGCAGTCTTTGATGGCTCAGTGATTCCAAGCGGGATCAATGGCACTCCGACGCTGTTATACACTAGCGTTAGCTACCTGCCCATCCATTGGACGATTCCCTACATCAAGGGCTCTGAGACCCAGTCTTTGGCCGTCAGCTATGACGGAGGAGCGAACTTCACCAAAGTTGCCCATGGTCCTAGTATCCCTGGTGCACCCTATGGATCGGTAGCTCTCAATGTGACTGGATTTAGGGACCCGTACGTATTTCAGAGCCCGGCGATGGATCGCTTGCTTGGAAGCAACGATGGTGTCTGGTATGCTGCAATCTCCGGTGGGCAGCACGATGTCGATGCCACTGCGTTCCTGTATCGTCAGTTTGACGAGGAGTTTCGAGACTGGGAATACCTCGGCAAGTGGTGGTCAGAAGCTCCTAATTCCACGTGGGGTGATGGTACCTGGGCAGGCCGATGGGGCTTCAACTTCGAAGTGGTGAATGCATTCTTCCTGGACGAGGAAGGGTTCGATGCCGAAGGCGAGACCTTTCTGACTCTGGGTGCAGAATGGAGTTACAACCCGGTGACGTTGCAAGTATCCGATGTCAGGAGCATGCTCTGGGCTGCTGGCGAGACAAGGCTGAATGAGTTTGGTCAACCTAAGTTCGAACCTTCCATGGCAGGCTATCTCGACTGGGGACGCTCCGCCTATGCCGCCGCGGGCAAGCTTGTTCCCTCGACAGCCAAGGCTTCCAAGGAGAGCGGTGCTCCGGATCGATTCATTTCGTACAACTGGCTCACGAATGACTTCTACGGCACCAACAACTTCCCAGTCGACCAACAAGGCTGGGATGGCGTGCTCACAACCGCGCGGGAGTTCTTCCGCGCGAACATTTCCAACGTCGTGGATAATGTACTTGTTCGTGAGATCGCCTCTTGGAAGGTATCCCATCATAACGAAGATGGAACTGTGGAGCTTGTTACCCTCGGTCAGCGCATCGTGAGAGAGGCGCTCACCGCTTTCAAGGAGAACGCTACTAACACCATCCGGGAGCCTGGCCGTACGATAGGGCAAGGCGAAGAGGTGGAGACAGCCTTCTCTAGCTCCCCCATGTCCAAGCACATTCTTCTCACGGCCTCGTTGAAGTTTCCATCGAACGCAAGAGGAAACGATAGCGATGTGAAGGCGGGCTTCAAGATTCTCTCCTCTGAGTACGAATCCACGAGCGTCTACTATCGTAAGAGAAGTCACCCAACCAAATCTATGCTCTCCTGTTAATATTGTCACAGAGTTCTCCAACGAATCGATCATCGTGGACCGCAGTAACTCGAGCGCCGCTGCCGCTACGCCAGGGATTGACACTTCCAACGAGTCTGGCAAGCTTCGTCTGTTCGACATCAAGGCACACGACGCCTCTGTCAACCCAGAGACACTCGAGTTGACGATCCTGGTCGACGCAGGCGTAGTAGAAGTTTACGCCAACGGACGATTTGCCCTGAGCACTTGGGTATGGTCTTGGTATGCCTCGTCAACTGGGATCTCCTTCATCCATGAAGGATCATCGGTGGTCGAATTTGGAGACGTACAGATCTATGAGGGTCTCGTAGATGCTTGGCCGGAGCGTGCTCGTTAAGCCTGTAGTATAGAAACGCCATGTTCTTTGCTAACATTGATATGGACTAAGTGAGACCTCGCCTGAAGTCCGAAATGAAGATCTTTAAGTCGACAAGTGAGGCTTCTCATGTCATTAAGTGAAGGCTTAAATGATGTAACAGATGAGATAGTATATGAGTAGGTTCTCAATATTATGATTTGGGAGTGGGTTGCTGGATCGCTCCTGACGTGGTGAAGTCGGTCTTGGTGGGGCACTTTCCCTTGACGTGACTTCGGCAAAATTGGCCTCCACTTCCACCTTCCTGTCAGGCACACGACCACTCGCTGGAGGCGCGCGCGACAGTCCAAGGATAGCCTGTGGTCCTACAAAACTTACACGATCCTTCTGACACGCGCTCGCTCGGCCCACCATGTCGTCGTCGCTGGCCTCGCTGCTGAAGCAGACCCATCTGGACGACCACGAAGAAGTCCTCAAGCAGGCCAATGCTGCCCTGAAACAGAGCAAGGGCGATCTCGAAGCTCAGCACGTCAAAGTCGTCGCGCTGCTGAAACTCGACCGGTACGACGATGCGTTGGCGGCGCTGGATGCTGGCGGGGACAAATTGAAGGAGAGGGCAGCGCTGGAGCATGCCTACGCGCTGTACAAGTCTGGCAAGCCATCAGATGCCGCTGAGCTGGCGCAAAAGAGTTCGCAGAGAGGGTCACAACATGTGGAGGCACAGGCGAGATACCGCACGGAGGACTTTGCGAGGGCGGCAGACCTGTACAGGCAGCTTTCGTCAAAACCTGGGAACGACATCGAGGCGGATCTGCGCATCAACTCGGGAGCAGTGGATGCGCAGCTGGAGTGGGTAGACCATGGCGAATTGGTGCAAAAGAAGAAGCCTGGAAGGGAAGATCTGGACGCCTTCGAGACTGCATACAACGCTGCCTGCGGGAGCATAGCTCGTGGGGAGCTGGGCCAAGGAGAGGTGTTGCTGAAGCGAGCAAAGGACCTGTGCAATTCTCTGGACGATATGAGCGATGAAGAGAAGCAGGCTGAGCTTCTTCCAATAACTGTTCAGCAGATCTACGTTCTTTTGAGACTCGGACGAACCCAAGAAGCCGAGACCCTAGCCAGCGACATCCATACTGCGGACATCACAGATGTGATCACGAGACATGTTGCTTTGATCAACGATGTTGCCTCAAAGTCTGACGCCAACTCATTCCTTGCGCAGCGACTTGTGTCTACGGATCTGGACTCCTTGAAGCCCGACTATCCCTTCCAATACCAGTCAACCGTCTTGAAGCGGAATCAGTACGCCTCGGGTCTGCAAGCTCTGAAATATGGAGGAACCAAAGAATCCACCGACAGGACACTTGCCAAAAAGCAGCTTCCAACCACCGACTCTTTCTACACTTCCCTGTCTGTTGTCAACGCAGCAGCTCACGCAAAGGGACAGACTGGGAAGGAGGCCATCAAGCACATTCTCCCAGTCCTAGAAAAGCGACCAAACGACGTCGGCCTCATCCTCACGATAACACAGCTCTATGTGCTGACAGGAAACACTGCCTCCGCTGTTGCACTGCTTGAGAAGTTCCTCAGCCGGCTGGAGCAGTCTGGAAACTCGGCAGAGCAAGACGTACGGTTTGCGCCAGGCCTTGTTGGAGCCATGGTCAGCCTGTACGATAGCCACGGTCGAAAATCTCAAATGCGCAACGAGCTTGCGAAGGCCGCTACGTATTGGCGGCGGAAGTCGAAAGAGAGGCCGGCTGGCTATGTGCATCTGTTCAAGACGGCGGGCAGCTCGCTGCTCGAATCAGAAGACCCAGAGCATATCAAGCTGGCAGGGGAGATCTTCGACGAACTACATAGCGCCGACCCGAACGACCGATATGCAGCTGCTGGGCTGCTAGCCGCGTCGCCAGAAAAGGCGCCAGACAAGCAGTTGGCGTCATTGACACCAATTGACCGACTAGTCAGTGGCATCGATATCGATGCACTAGAAAACGCAGGCATTGCTCAGGCGCCATCCACTCTCGCTGCCACGACCACGAGAAAGCGACCTGCTCCCGAATCAAAACCAAAGAAGGCCAAGAAGATACGCAAGAGTCTCATACCCAAAGACTACGATCCGAACAAGAAGCCAGATCCAGAACGATGGCTCCCGCTCAGAGATCGTAGCACATACAGACCAAAGGGCAAGAAGGCAAAGGCACGGCAAGCATTACACAGTCAAGGCACTGTTGCAAATGACAGCGAGAATAGTCGACCCGCGACTCCGGCGGCTGAAGTCGTCAAGCAGAAGCAGGGTGGTGGAGGCGGAGGAAACAAGAAGAAGAAGGGCAAGGGAGGAAAGTGGTAGACCTTTTGGACCGCCTGCCTATACGAATGACTTGCCTACATTCGCCCTTATCTCATAAAACAGCTTGTAAGTATGATAGAGGTAGTGTACTGATCTTTGATGATAGGTTCAGAGCAACCATACAAGTATGCGTATAAAGTTTAGGGAAGGCATGTGGACGGCACAGCTTCACTGGCTTGGCACACGCTTGAGATCATAGCCAAGAAGATCCTCCCGCGGAATTGGAGAAACACAGGTAAACATCACAAGCTACTGGTGCACCCTAACCAAGGCATTGGATCGCAGGCAAAACTATATACATCACGGCGCGGCCCTCCGCAAAATGTCACACAATCTTTCAGATCCCCTCGACACCTTCGACCATGGCCAGCAGAATTGCGCTGTACCTGCCGATTCTATCGACACTCCTGTCCTCGACCTCTGCACAGGTACCATATCCACTGGTCGACTATGTGACGTTCAACGCCAGCAGCAGTGGCCCAACGGATGGAGGCTACGAGACCTTTCGCGCCGCCGACAGCAATCCCAATAGCACGCACACCGTCGCTTTCAACTACGACCAAACGCAAGAGCGAAACTGGACCTGGACTCTCAAAGTCAGCAGTGTTCGACTGCCAAATGCCACCCGCTATACAGACCTCGACACGAATCAACCCGAGTATCCCCCAAATGCCCATGTGGCGTACACGACGTATGATTTCGCGTGGCCGGATGGTGGGAGTTTGAACGATGCGGTGAGGCAAGGCACGAATTTGAACTCGCCGTATACGACGAGTAATCCGAGTTGCATGTATTTTGTCTGGGCGCTGTTTCCCAACAATGTTTCGGAGAAGTACGATCCGAGTTCGAGCGATTGTACCAGTGCGCTTGGGGTAAGCAACGCCACTTCAACCCATCAAAACCAACGACGGCATTACTAACATCTTCCAGGAGGACTGCGTCTCGGCCATCCTCAACGGCATGACCGGCAGCACGGGCTGCGACGGCAACAATTTCCCAAACTACAACACGTACATCGACGCCTGCCAAGATTCCTTTGGCGCGATCACGGAGAGTGGGCTCGCCGGGCAGCCTGTTGCTTTTGGGAACGCGAGTGCGCCGAGGAATGCGACTTCGACGCAGAGTGGGGGGACTTTTGCGTGGGCTTTGAGTTATCCTTTTGCGGAGGGGAATGAGACGGCTTTTGAGGCTGAGAGGGAGAGGTTGAGGGTTGTTGCGTTGAGCTCGGGTGGGAGGAATCAGCTTTTGTGTAATCGGGCGGTGGAGAGGGTGGAGAGTGCGGCGGCGAGGGTTGGAGGTGGAGTACTGCTTGTCAGTGTGGTTGCGATGGTTGTTGCTTTTGTCAGTGGGTTGTAAGTATGAGTGAGAGACGAACGTCAGGATGGTATCGAACAAGTGAAACATCTTCATCATATCATCTCGGGTATCGCTTCCAAAAAGTGAAGGAGAACCGTTCCTTCACCAGGCCGTGATATCCTCCACTTCGGCCTCCCCAAACACACTCGCCTTGACCTGCGAAGTCTCTTCTTGCTTCGGCGGCCAGTTGACTGGCTCCCGCGACATGATATGCGCAAGCTCCTTCTTCATGAAGTCGCGCAAGAAGCCATTGACCTGCTTGAACTCGAGCAAGAAAGCATCATGTCCATCAGGACTATCAATAGTCTCCAGATGACTGTTAGGAATCGCCCGCGCGAGCTCCTGCTGCTCGGCAAAAGTGAACAGGCCATCAGACTGGATGCCCAAAACCAGCGTTGGCTGTTCGATCAGAGCGAGCGCTTCCCTCACTTGTTCAGGCGTCGGGGAGCCAGTAGTATCCGTACGACCGCGAGCGACATCGTGCGTATCCAGCTTCCGCGTGATGGCAATGTAGCAGTTTGCATCAAAGCGCTTGATGAACTTCTCGCCCTGATAGCGCAAATACGACTGCGCGGAGTAGTACGTCGAGACCTTTTTGCGGCCGGGCTTCGTCTCGACTTCGAGCTCCGTTGCGCCGGAGAATTGCGGGTCTTGGACAGAGATCTTGGGGTCCTGCACTGGAGAGTTCTCGTGCGAAGTACGTCTTGGAGAGCCAACGTTCCTGTGGCCTTCGTTGTGGATGGCGAAGTGCTCTCCATTTGGCGTCTGAGGTCGCTGCGGGCCATTGATGTTCTGCTTCGACTGAGTCGGATCCGGGTGGTTGCGACCAAAGCGGGTTTCGAAAGAGTCTCTACTGCGGTAGGTGAGAAGAGCAGACATACGAGCCGCTCCCAGTCCACTAGCCGGTGGGTCGTCGAACGAATAGTACCCATCCTCATACTTGGGATCCGAGTAAATGCTCTGCCTCTGCGCTTCGCCCCAACTGATACCCCACGCGCTGTACCTAGCAGACGTAGCAATCGGAATGATAGTCTTGACGTAGTCCTTGCCAAAGTACGCAAACTCCAGCACAAGCATCCCGCCCATAGACCCTCCAATAACCGTCGCGATCTGCTTGACGCCGAGATCATCCAACAGGACCTTAAAGAGATTCACGTCATCCCGAATCGTCGTCAGAGGGAACTCCGGTCCATAATGTCCCTTCTCCGGATCTCCATCCTTCGCAGTGACAGGGCTGGCGCTGCCGTACGGACTGCCCGGGCTATTGATGCACACGACGAAGAATCTCGACATGTCAAATGCTCGCGGCTCTTCTCCGTTCTTGCCTGGTCCTCCCAGGAGCGGACCCCACCAATCTTTCACATCGGCGCTGCCGGTCAAGGCGTGGCATATGACCATGGCGTTGTCGCCCTCGGGCGAGAGGGTGCCGTATGTTTTATAGGCCACGGGGACATTGTACAGCGTCGCGCCGGATTCGAGGGTGAAGGAGGGGACGATGGCGATGTCTTGGTTGGGTATGAGTTTTACGAAGGGGTTCTCGTGCTGGTCGTCTGGTTTGATGCGCTCTGCGGTTGATGTCAGTCATGTGAAGATTTCCAGACGAGGTGGGGGAAACGTACTAAACTTGTTGGTGTCGTCGGCGGCGTGAACCAATCCATTGGGGGCAGTCGTCATCTTTGGGTTTCGAGGATCTGTGACATGAGCTGGTGTCGCAGGAGTTGCAAGTAGTGGAGTGACATGGCGAATGGCAGGTGAGTCAAGTGCTTTATAGGAGCCACGGTAGTGCCGAAACTTCTGAATCCCGAGCTATAGCAATAACATCATCAACGCTAGGGAACTTTGAGAGATGAAAGATACATGTACTTGTGACTTGCTACCCATGTAGGGCGTATACGGTTGATCAAGTATTCAATGTTTGCCAGATATCTGCATGATATCATGGTCACTTTCGTAGACTATCTTGTGACTGGTGCTCTGTCGACTAGCATTGAAAAGCCACGCCCTGCTTCTTGACCATGTTCTTGCCACCACCCGCAAAACCAGTCCCCTCACTACTCAACTCCACGAGTCCTCTCTCGACCTTACTCTCCTTCTCACCACTCTCATCCTTCCTCCGCTTCGATCTCCGTCCCGGCGTCACATCCTCCTGACAAACATAGCACCGCACCGTCTCATCGTGCTCCTTGTCATGCGCTGACTTCTCCGGAGCCTTCTGAAACTTATCACTACAAGGCTTGCAAAGCACATGTCCGCAAGGTTTCGCCAGCACGGCTTTCGTCGCATTCGAAAGAGCTTTGTTGCAACTCGGGCAAGTCCGGGATGTCTCTTCGCTGCCGTCTTTCTTCTCCTGGTTGAAGTTGACCGTGACGAGCTTCTTCAACGTGATCTCGTGGGGTTGATCTGCTTCTGCCGCAGGGCATGTCGGATGTTCCTTGATCGTCTTCAGAGCAGATTTCTTGTTATCCGGCGTCTCGCTCGGGACCCAGAAAGATGGTAGTTCGCTCTTCGCATTCTTCTCATCGGACATGATCTTCTTGACTTTCTCCCGCTCATCGTTGGCCAGACGAACCAGCTCATCCTCATCGATCTCGAACTTCCGCTTCGTGCCCTTGGAGACCTCCTGCTCGACAACGACCTTCCCATTCTGCCGTCCGACAATCTTCTCTCCCGCTTTCGCACCAGATCGCACGCTCAGGCCAGCTTGGACTTTCTCAAATTCCTCCACAGCTCGCGCCTGCGCTTCGACATCTTCTGCTTCTTTCTCCTCTTCCTCTTCTAGTTTCCGCCGCTCAGCTTCCTTCTTCAGACGTTTGAGTTCCTTGTTCTGGGCAAGGAGATTGCTGAGGGCGCATTCGCGGCAGAAGAGGTGGCCGTGGCTAGGGCATGAGACGGGGTCTCGCGCGGGTAGGAGGCAAAGTTGGCAGCTGCCAAAGGGCAGGAATGAGTCGCGGGTTAGACGGGTTGCGCGTGAGCCCCAGGTGGATTTGAGCTCGTTGCGCTCGTGGGCGGTGAAGAAGGCGAGGGAGGTGTTTCTTTTGCCTGGGATGTTAGTCTCATCTTCTAGATTGATAGGTATGGGTGGAGAGCTTACTATGCGACATGGTCGTGTTAGCGCGATGTGGTTGTTGGACTTTGATGTCCAGATCTAATCTCAAGAACGACACATGCATGTGAAGACACCTTCAAAGCCAAAAGTCTCGGCGCCGAAAGTCAAATCTGTTGGCAGAAGCCGCGACCAACCAAGCCCGTCCGCTCTTCACGTGTCCCAAGCGAACAGCACCCCTGCCCACATCATCGACTTCACCTTTTCCTCCCAGTTCTGCTGAATGTCGATTCCATAAACCGCTCTTGGTCGCAATGGCGGCCAAAGAGCGGCCGTACCAGCCTCCGCTCCCATGGCGACTCACCTCCGCCGCAGCTTTCGGGACTGTGGGTTTCCTCTCAAGGAGTTTTTTGTTTGCGTTGAACAAGACTGAGGTGAAGGGGCTGGAGAGGTTTTTGGAGATTTTGGATGGGAGGAGGGATGAGAGGTTGAGGACGAAGGGTTTGATCACCGGTGAGTCGACATTGTCCCTGAGGTTGATTAGAGGAGGCGAATGCTAATTGATGTTTGCAGTATCTAACCATGTGAGCGTGTACGTATTGAGAGCCCAATTTCACGCCGTCTGACCCCCCTCTGAAGCAGTACAGACTGGACGACCCAATGATCTGGGGAGTGTTGCCGAACCGGTACTTTTGGAATCCGAATAATATGCGTTGGTCCCTTGGGAGCTACGATATTTGCTTCAAGAATGGGTATGTGAATTCATTCAGGACTTTTGATGGGTGCTGAGTATTGACAAGCCGTCAAAGTCTCATGTCGGCTTTCTTCTCCTATGGCAACACCTTGCCAACACACCGAGCGGCGCATTCGAAGTTTGGAGGGCTTTTCCAACCGACCATGACCCAATGCATTCGATTGCTAAGTGATCCGTACGGCAACACAGCACCTGAGAACTGGGAAGGGACAGCAAAGGAAGCCTCACCATCTTTTCCCGAAACGGATCCATTCACCTCCTCCGAGCTCACATACTCAACAAACGGAGAAGACAGCTTCCCAGCACCATCCGCCTATCCAAGCCGCCGCTTCAGCTGGGTCCACATCTTCCCCGAAGGAATGATCCACCAACATCCCGACAAAGTGATGCGATACTTCAAATGGGGCGTAGCTCGTCTCATCCTCGAAGCAGAACCTTGTCCGGATGTCCTTCCCATGTGGATTGATGGACCGCAGAACATTATGGACAATGAACGACCTTGGCCGAGGCCTTTGCCGCGACCTGGGAGGGATGTCAAAGTTCATTTTGGAGATCTGGTCGACTCTGAGAAAGTATTTGGGCCTTTTAGGAAGAAGTGGCAAGATTTGAAGGAGAGAGCCAGGCAGAAGCGATTGCAGTTGCCAGGCGCTTCGATAGAGGAGAAGGAGGAGCTCGGTGTCCTGACCGACAACGACCTGAAATTCGGCCGCGAAGTCGAACAGCTGCGAATCGACGTCACCCTGGCCGTTCGAAACGAAGTTCTGAAAGTGCGCCGAGCATCCGGTCTGCCTGATGAAGATCCAAAACGGGGTCTGGCAGAGACGTTCCGCGAAGAAGGGACATCAGCTCGAGAAGGTCTGCAAAAAGATGGCAGTACCCTCAAAGACATGTGAAAAAAGGCGCGCAAAAGTTGATAAACTGTGACATGTATAGAAGAAGAAAATCAAAACTCACGGAACAAGAACGTGCAGTGGGTTTCTCGTCATCTCAAAAAGCGTGTTTTATTTACGTTCTTCAAATGTGTTTTGTTATGGGTATCCAAAGGTGAAGAAGTAGAACGTGCGCTATGCGATGCCGCATCGCTATGGTATCCATCTCATCTCGTGTACATCATTTCATTCACTCCCGTCTGTCATGACGGCACCTGCGTCTCCTCGTGCGCCGCGCTGCGATTTCTGAGCATCTCGGCGTTCCTCGCCATGAAAGACTCCCCCAACGACCCAGCGGAGAAACTCCCTTTACTCGCGGGTCGATTATACGACGACCCATACACATCATTCACCACCGCACTATGTTCCGCTCGCGCGTAGTTACTCCCCATGTATACGGGATCCATACTAACTGACGGCCGTCGAAAACCGGGATTTGTGGGTTGTTGCGAGGCGTTGGCGGAGCCGGGGAGGAATTCTATATGATCTGCGTGGTCGTCTTCTGAGTGGTGAGAGGTTTCTTCGTCTTCGGGGACTATGCCTGCGTTTGGGTCGTATAGGTCGCCGTCGGAGAGGAAGTGGGGGTTGCGGTTTATGCGGCCGGCTATTGAGTCGTCTTCTTCGTCTTCCGAGGGAATTGGTTCGGGTCTTGCTGAGTCGGAGTCTTCGTCGTCGAGGTCGAAGAGGTCGCCGTCGGGGTCTATTCTCCTTGAAGATTTTGTGGGTGAAGGGGTTGTTGGCGCGGCCGGGGCGGGGGCAGCGATCGTTGGGGACGGTGAGTCTGGTTTCCCTACCGGAGCATCACCATTTGTCATGGGCTTGCTTCTTTCAGGAAGGACGATCGACGACTCTGTTTGTTGCTGGGCTTCTCTCAACGATTCCACCGTCTTTGCTGAGCTTGAACTCCTGTCCCGTTCTGAGGCCGGTGATCTTGTCCTGGAATGTGACGGTGTGTGATTGTTGCTGTTCTGGTCCAGAGGAACATTGTCTGACGGGGCGACGATCGAGTTTCCAACCGCTATTGACACTCGCTTCCGCTTGTGATGTCTCGAGCCCTGCGTAGGTGATTTCAAGGCCGACATCAGCTTCCCATCCGCTGACGATCCAGACGACGACGTCCTCTGCACCAACTGCAGCTGCGCGGGTCTCTTTCCTTTGGCCTGGACCTGAGTGTCGGAGCTAGCTCGTGGAACTTCATCCAGGTCGGATCCTTGCTCAATGCCTGAGCTGGTGGGCGGTGGTGCCGAAGATCCCCGCTCTGCAGCGCTGCTGTTGGAAGCTTTGTTCTCCAATGCTGGCAGAAAAGCTGGCGTGAAGACCCCAACGAATTCCTTATCGCGCTCCATACTCGCCCGTCGGTCTGTCATGCCCGCCATGGACGACTTGGCTTCCAATGTCGGCGTCCCATCATCGTCGACCACGGCCACGGCAACGGAGTGTCCGATTTGGTCTTTTCGCAGGCCCGCCGCCAGCAGGGCATCGACTACCGATTGCTGCTGGCCATGGAGTCGTGGCGACCCTGTTATATCCTGCGTCGACTCTGAGGAAGTCCGCTGCGGTTTCGCCGCGTCTTTGTCCTGGGAGAGCTTGTACTGCTGTCTCAATTCCTTTTCGAACTGTTTATATTCCCTTTCCTTGGCGGCTATATACTTATGTATCGACTCGTCCAGTTGCCTCCGCTTCTGCTCGAGCGCTTCCAGGTACTCCTGCGGCAGGCCAGCGTCGGCCAGCGTCTTGCGGAACGATTGGCGTCTGGTCGTGCTGCCTGTCTGGCAAGCTCGCTCGGCCATGAGAGGATCCTGCGCGCGATTGCGTTAGCGCAATGCGGTGACAGGAGGGCCGGCGAGGTGGTTCGCCGTCGTCGACGTCGCTCGGGCGGAGAGAGTGGGGGAGGGTGGAGCGGGAGGTGGAAAGAGAGGCAGGCCGGCGTGCTCATACCGAGTCAGATGTGAGAGGACGAACAACGCACCGGCTCTAGTTTGAGGATCACATGAGCAATTGCAGACGACCGACCGGGAGGCGAGGCTTGAGATAAGCTCCGAGCTTGCAGTGCCGTACCCAAACTGTCCGCTACGGAGGCCTGTACGATGCTCCACTGCGCCGGGCGGCGGTGGTGATTGGGGCACGGCGCAGACAGAACAACCAGTCTCTTGTCCGCCGCGCTTCTCCTGCTCGTCCTCCTCCACGCCTCCTCTCGCTACGGCGCTCAAATTGCGCGTGTGTCGCCTGACTCGTCGCTTGCCGCAGCCTGTCCGGCTCTTGCGGCCCACCGTCCTGTCGGCAATTCTTCCAAACCTCGTGCAGATCCCCTCATCAAAAACCGCGTGTTCGTCTTGACCGTGGTCCTGAAGAAACTGCTTGACTGCGACCAGCGATCCGCGGCTTCGAACCGGGAAGGCGCGCTATGGATGACAGAGAGTCGTGCATATGCGGAGAAGAATCATCATGCGTTACCCTCGACAGAGAGGACTCACCGGCCGGCCGACCTCTCGTCGTTTCATAGCCAGCGCCGCCGTGCAGCTGAGCCGAGACTAGGATCCTTCGACTTCACTTCAACCCTCCCGCTTCCTGCTCGCCAGAATGCGTTCCTATTTCTTCCGTCTGCTCGAGTGTACGTCCATCTTGAAGCGCCAGTAGAGGCTCTCGTAAGACATGCGGGGGAGTTCTTAGGCTGCTGGGATGGTTGTGCCTCCGCCTCGGACGATGTTACGATTTCTGTTTGCCGTAACCGAACCCTTGATCCTGGCTGGCTGCTTGTGACCGGTGAAGTCCTCCTCTTCTCACATGTTCATGTAGACATGGTGTTCGAGAGTCGAGACCCGCGCACGTGAGGCGGTGGTGGAGCTGGCGACCATTGCGGCATGTGGGAGTGGTGACTGTAGATCGAGTTAGGTCAGGTCACATACCGCCGTACATGTCCTTTGCGCTTCGCCCGATGTCTTTTGGCGAGTATCGTTCTTCTCCGGTAGTCGAGTGTGTGCATGAATGTCTATAGCTGATCATTATGTGCAGGATGAGTTCGTACGCTGTCAGATGGACCTACCCGCACACGCCTGCCCGCTATGATCAAGAGACAGAAAGATCGAGAACTTCTATGCGGCAGACCACTCTGCTCTGCGACGATGACCATCACCTGTCGCGTCAGAATTCAAGAATTAGTCTGGCGGGCTTTGCAGCGAAGTGTATGGTGTTGTAGTCCCGCTTGCAGCGCATACTCTTTGATTTCCGCCGCTGGTCGACGAATGAGAGCAACTCCAATTCAAAGCATAGCTATTCCAACCAATGCGCTCTCACAACGCTGGTGATGAACCACACAACAAATCGCGCATGGCATTGTAATTGTGAAAATGTAGAAAGCGATATAAACCACTCGCGGGTCCTATCTCCATGCCATCTCAGCAATCTGAACATACCAACCATCCAACACAAGCCATGGGTTACGACGACATCAACGAGAACGACTACGTGCGTGGTATTCGCGACTGCGAGACCATGCCGGGTGAGAAGGTCAACCTCACCACCACCGTCGACTGCGCTCGCCTCCGCGGCTGGTTCCTCGAGGACGAGTTCGCGAAGCAGACCCCGGTGTACTGGTCCCCGTACATCGAGCAAGACTTCATCAACCAGATGAAGCGCAAGCAAGCCCTCCGCGACGCCGAGACCGAGGGTGAACTCCCTACTCCCCTCGGCCCGGACGAGTACAACGTCGTCCAAGTTAGCGAGGCCGCCTACGAACACCTGGTCGGCGCTGATGTGCGCGAGGCCATTGACAACCCTTCCTTCCTCGAGTCCCGCTCGGCTTCGACTACCACCGACTCCTCCGCCCAGAGCAGCGATGCCACGCGGAAGGACTCCACCTCTTCGCCGGCCACTTCTGAGTGCAGCAGCAAGTAAGTTCACTTGCACCTTCCCATTGCATCGATCCCCGGATTTGAGACTAATGATTGATGGCAGGTAGGATCGATGCGAGGCATCGTCGACGGAGATTTTGTGGGGATAGGGTCGGGAAGGTGGAAGGCGCAAGTGGGATTCCATGGATGTGATCGCGGCCTTCCGTTTTTTTTATATAGAATCTTCACATGAGGGCGAATAGGGCGAATGAAGCGCATTGTGCTGTGATTTGTCTCTCTCTTTTCCAACACATCGTTGTCTCATCACGTGCCGTCGCTCGCTCATTCACTTCGCTGTCACATGCCGCTTTGAGCTAGTCCCAAGCGAGCTCACGCCAACCACCTCCACGCCGCTCTTTAACATTACTTCTACTGCTCATTGATACTTCCACCTTCTGCCAACGACTCGAGTCCTTCGAGAGCACTTTCTCATGTGGTATGATGCAGACTCGCATCTCCCAGGTACCGGTCCGAGCTATACTTCGACTGATAAGAATCGCCGGGGCGGGGCAACGGCAATGGCAGTTTTGGGAGCTCACTTCGCGATAGCAGATGAGGGGAATCTGGGCATTGCGATCTTAATACCAGGTCAATCTCCACTTGATTGATTCCGCTTGCTTTTTTAGCCTTGTGCGACATTGGACTTCACCGTGAAACGACAATGGCGTTCGCCGATAAAATCGACTCCATCATTCCTCTGCACATCCTGGTGCCTGCAATCATCGCTGTGCTCACCTTGATAGCTGCTACTGCCATCGCGAACAGCTCCGTGGTAAGAGATATTTACGAGCCAAAAGAAAAACATGTGATCAAAGTCGAAGAGGCAAGTTGCACAGCATTGGCTCACACCAAGCGCTTCACTAAAGAAGTGCAAAGCTATGGCACTACCCCGTCAAAGGCCTCGGAGGCATCAAACTCGACAAAGCTACAATCGGCCCGCAAGGCTTCGAAGACGACCGCACATTCTGTCTCGAAAAAGTCCACCGAGACAACAACGGCGAGATCGCCATGCTGGAGACTATGTACAGCGGTTTCAACTTGCAGATGGTGTTGTTCCAATCCATTGTTGAGGATCGAGAGAAAGGACCACAGGGAGCTTCGATCACGGTTACGAGAGTTGGGCCTGAGAATCCTGATCCTGAGCAGTTGACGTATACCGGCAAGTCGGAGCATCAGATCAACTTTCCCCTGAGGCCGGATATTAGCAAATTGGAGAAGTTATATGTGGATATGCACGGCAGCGCCTGCAACGTCTGGGACATGGGCTCCGACATCTCTGCCTACTTCACCAGATATCTCGGCTTCGAAGTCAAACTCGTCTACATCGGCAACAACGCCCGCACAGTCCTCGGCTCTGGTGCTCCGAACGGCGACATGGCTCTAGCCAAACGCTCTCCCTTGATCTCCAAGATCCGCAAATTTCTCCCTGACTTCCTGAAGACACCTACCGAAACCATCACCTTCCAAGACATCGGGCAATACCTCGTCGTGACCAAAGAATCCAACGACCAAGTCTCCTCTCGCCTCGCCGCCGGCCACGAAATGGACATCCACAAATTCCGCCCCAATATCATCGTCTCCGGTGCTCCAGCCGCGTACGACGAGGATTTCTGGGCGCAGCTTGTCTTCCCAGGAAACTTGAAGATGGACTTTGGTGGGACGTGTTGGCGGTGTCAGGCTATTACTGTGGATCTCAAGACGGGGAAGAAAGCGGAGGGGGAGGAGGGGGAGGTGTGGAAGAGGTTGAATAAGGATCGGAGAGTTGATAAGGGGTGGAAGTATGGGCCCGTGTTTGGGAAGTATAGTTATACGAGCTTGAAGGATGTGGGAAGGACGATTCAGGTCGGTGATGAGGCGGTGCTGACGAAGAGGGTGAGGGAGCAGCCTGTATTTGGTGAGTGCTTGTTGTTTTCTGTGCTGGTCTTCGGTGAAGATGGTCTTGCTGACGGTTGTTGTAGATTGGCCTCTCCCAAAGGCCGTGGTTGCTGCGTTCTCTGGCTAAAAGCTGGTTCGATCTTTCGACGAGGTGGCGAATGACTTAACGAACGTAATTGGTGGTAAGATGATTGATAGTGATGTGAAGATCTGTGGTGTGAGATAACCGAACGTACTTTGATTGCCGCAATTGATCCTCCAATTCGTCAACCCCCAACTCCTTCTCCCATCTTAACGAGTGTTGCCAGTTCGTCAATCGTCGCTCACAAACAAGGAGGCATTCGATATTCCAGGAACCATTCAGGGCCCTGCGATCCTCGACTTCAGGTGCCTAGGCCTAAGCGCAGGACTCTTCTCCATGCCGTGCAACTCCCTCACGACTCTCGCAAGAGAGGTCTCGCCATTTTCTTGGCCAACGACAATGGTCTTGCCCGTGTAGTCTGTCTCAAGGTTTCGCGAGATGAGAAGGCCGACCTCTCCATTGTCGAGCAAAAACTCGCGGCGCTTCTCCAAGGGGAAGAAGTCGGCTGGGTCAGGGACGTGGCGCTCGTGGAAGATATTGCCGTCGGCGTCTATATCACATCACATTCAGAGACCGGAGAATTGTATCTATGGGGTGATCTCACCTCTCTTAGCTTGAATATAGTTGCCACTGCTGTTTTTCGTGTACTCGTACCCATCATTGGCGCCCTGTTCATCGTAGCAGTACGGTCTGCCGGAATCGTCAGCCCTGTCAGTTCCGTTGGCTGCGCCTTCAATTACTTACTGATTAGCCGTAGCATCGGTATAAACCACATCAAAAGTACAAGCCTTATTACCACAGCCGCCATTCTTCCGCCGCAGGAAACCGCCCAGAGCGCCGCCCTCCAGCGAGTTCTCGCCCTGGTCGGTACACCTCAGAATTGCTCCACTGCCCCCTTGCTCAGTTGCTGCGTAGGGATACTCGTCACAGCTTGTCTCGTCCGAGTTCGCTTTTTCCATCTTGCCGTTCGCGCATGGGTTGGGTGTGCAGCCGGCGGCTCTTCGTCGTGAATCTTTGGTTGGTTCCGTGGGCTTGTCCCATCTCAATGTGTCCGGCTTGTTGGCGACGAATATGGCGTAGCAGTTGTTGTTGCAGGGACCTGGGAAGAGGGTGCAGTTTACACCGAAGGTCACCGAGGCGGCGAGGTGAGCGGAGGAGAGGAGGCTCAAGAGCGCAAGGAGGGATTGGGTGAAGAACATAATGCAGGATATTCTGTGTATGGTTTGATGACTTTGGGACACTTACATTCATTCTTCGCTGCGTATTTATGTTGTGACGTTCAGCAGTATCTACGAACGTCCGCACACCAACACGGATGGCTGAGTCGAGAGTCGTGTCACAGAATAGCTGAGGTGTTGTTGTCCAGCCTCATGCTCCTTCATACCTTGAGTTGAAGATGGTTCGACCAAGTCCGTTGTGGTGCGATGTGTCGCGATGTGTGTCTGCCAAGGGTCAAAACGATGATCTGTAGCACCATCAGGACGTATAGAGCGCTTTCGAGGCAACGTCATGCCCTCATCGAAGACTTGGGTTGGATGTGAGCGCTGTATTCGTATTCGTGAGGCGAAGACCCAGCTTCGATGGTGGTGAGCAAGCCGGACTGGCCATGTTCTGGTCATCCTTCTCTGCGTGTAAGGTGCGAAAACACCAACAAAGAAGCCTTTGTGGATGGCTATGCATATCTCGCTGTCGATATGGAGATTTCATAACGGCTTCTGCAGGTCGGGGGCTTGATGAGCGGTAGCCCTGGGAAAATTTGCTGGTTCTCTTTTGACCTTCGTCGAGGACGGGCATTGTGCAACGTACTCTGAGGGAACGATTTCCAAGGTAGCGTGCCGTGGTCCGCCCATGTCCGAGACCAGTAGTCGGAGAGGACTGTAGAGCGGAGTAGAGGCCGCAGAACCCAAGTCCACGGGATAAAGGATCGAACAGGCAGTGCACCAGATCGCCAGGATGTCGTTGACCATACGATGCTTGGTCATGCCAGAAACAACGAAAGCTGTGAAGATCAGCAGCATGTGAGGTCTCGGCAGGGCATCAACTCCTTCACATACTGTTCCTCTTACACATGCCAACATGGAAAGACCGCCTGAATTATCGCACAAGGAATGCGATGACATCAAACCCTTCTTAGCTGTTGTCATTCTGTTTCAGCAACTTCAGCTCGTTGCATCATACCGCGCCTTCGGTTGCACAAGTCTCCAGCGGACTTCATACGAATACGGATAGCCTCTCTGCAAGAAACTCGACGTTGGTCTTTTAAACGCACATTCCATCTCCTCACTCATCGACTTCAAACAAAATGGCGACTCGAGGGCGTCTGTTCCCAGTCTGCTGCGCAGCTGAGCTGCCCGCCGAAGTGAGTTGATCACTGCGAATGGCACCCAGAAGACTGGTACTGATGATTATTTCGAGACCATAGACCGCTTCATCGCGGCGAATGAAGGAGACGACTTCTTCTTCGTCCTGGTCGACAGCCTCACCGAACAGTACGACTCCATTTCCGAGCGGCCGATCTCAAGGCCCAGCTCGCCAGATTCGCCTTTCATCGGCAAGAGCGCGCACGACTGCTATGAGCTCCTTCAGAAGCTTCTGGAGGATACTGGTTCGGATATCGACTTTGACATCTTCGCGGTGATCGACGAGCGCTCGATCAAGGATGACACGTTGCTGTTGGGGACTGGTCCGGCAGAGGAAGGCGGTCCGGCACAGTCAATACGTGCTGAGTTCGATGTCGCCAATCTGGCGGTGCTGAACTTCACGGCCGGGACATTTGGCATTGAAGAGCTTCGTGAGCGGGTCGAAAGTGATGGTGAGGATGTGCTGAAGAGGAAGCACCTTCTGTAGTGGTTAAGAAACGAAGGTGATGAGTAGGATGGGTCATAGACTTGTTACGGGAACTCGGCAGAAATGATGAAATGTCGATGGAATAGCTGCGTTTGACCTCATGCGAAAGTTCAAGTTGGCGAGGTCGATATGGGAAGGAGCGCAGACTTTTGAGCTTAGATGAACTTCATTATTTGTTTGATGCTCATGGTGGTTCCATAGCGGCTTGACTTCAGAGTTCCTCATCATCTTCGAGCTCTTCCACACGGCCTGCCTCGTCCGCTTCAAAATCCCCACAACCATTCCGTTTTGGAATAAACTGGTTGTAGATGGACTTCCAGCCTCTCCCGGCGCGGCGTACGAACAACATTGGGTCCCAGCGTCTCAAAAGGTAGGCGACATGCGGATTGGCCTGTTCTGGTAGATTGACCCTCGATGCAGACTCGATAGCCTTAACATAAGCCTCGAGGGTCGGCTCAGTGCCGACAAGGAGGTTCGCGCACTTCGTAAGTGCTTCGATAGGCGCCATTGGTCGAGAGATCTGCATACCGATATGCTGTATCAAAGTCGACAACGGAATGCAAGGGGTGAAGAATTGAGCTGACGCCGTAGAAGACGGTTTTCCAGTACAGCTGGAGAAGCAGATATAGACATATTCATCTTTATATCCATGGGTGTTCGTATTGACGTCCCGGCCGAAGTCGAGCCTATAAAATCTTATTAGCAAATTAATATTTAAATTAAAGAGCAACCGAGTAAACGTACCATTGGTACGGATCGGTGCAAAACTCGAAGCCGCGAAGCATGACGATCCTCTTGCTGAGATCCCCTAGCTTAGGACAAGCTTCAATAGGTATCCTTGAAAGAGCAGTTTGAGCCTGCTTGTGTACTTGGTGCACATCGGATGGCCGCTTGCCGTTTAGGCGCATCTTGATAAAGGATCTAGCAGCATCCTTGTTTCTTTCCCCTGCGGTATCCGGCTTTATACCGCCGGTAGCACTGTCACGGCTGATCACAAGAAGAAGATCGGGATCGGGGTCTCCACCAGGTGCTCCTTGAGCCAAGAGTAAATCATCTTTCTAAAATGACTTTTCTCCTGTCATCATTGCCGTAAGCGAATGAAGCTTGTCGCTATCAACTGCGGGTTTCCATATCAAGTTCTCGAGACCAAGGGGCACAGCAGGTAGTGCTGGTTGACGAGAATCTTGATCTTGACGTGGCGGTCCAGGCTTTCGTCGCTCAGAGTAGATCGTCGTCACCTTGATGGCCGTATCGTTATCAGGCTCATCGATAACGATGGCTGTGGATGGAGTAGAACCTGACTTACGAGCCTTGCTAGGCTTCGCTTTTTCGATCGTGGACTCAGCCTTACGCTTGTACAGGCTGGCTTCTTGTGCCTGGTCTTCGGCTCGTTGCTTGAACTTCTGCACATTGCGAGCCTGATCTTCGGCCTGCTTTCTCCAGAGCTTCGCTTCTTCAGCCAGCTGCTTGATTTCCTTCACCTCTGCTTGAGCCAGCTGCTTGATTTTCTCCACCTCCATCACAGCCAGAGCCTGCAACTCCGCTTTGGCGGTGCACTTGGCCTTCCAGATTGACAATTGTATCTGTAAGAGAGTAATCTGCTCAGTATGGGACTGACTGGACGATAGCTGAGCGTCTGTAGCCTTTAGACGACCATCCAACTCCTTCAAGAAGTTTTGATATGACTGGTTCTGTGGTCGAATAGGCACAGAAAGCGGTACAAGCGTTTGAGCTGGAGGAGCAGCGGCATATCCTTGACCATTCGAAGGACCTTGGTGTGGCATGATGGGCCTAGGCATGATGGGCCTACTTGCTGCATTTGGTGGTACGGCTCCATACTGAGGTGCATATCCAGGGGCATACTGCGGTGCGGACTGTGGTGCATACTGTGGTGCATATCCATTGAATGGCACTCGAGACGGGGCAGGCATCTTTCTTTGCTGAGCACGAGGACTTGAAAGCTGGCGAACGATGCGGTGAAGGCGTCTGCGGCGGTTTGGTTCACTTCCCCTGTGTAGACAGCAGATTCACGTTGGTATGGGAAGGTGGGTCTCCATTTTCGCTAGTTACACCGCAACGTGGACGCCTCGTGGGGTCTCGCGCTACGAAGCGAAACTTGAGGCGCTACATCATCCAGACCCGAACAATCCGATGGTCTATAAACGAGCGCACGACGGATCGATTGTAGGCGTGGAAGCGGATGAGGAGTTTCGGCCCCGGACGAAAGATGAAGCCTGGAGTATGTGGACGGATGTGATGGAGCAGCGATTCTTAAGGGGCGATGACCGGGACTTCGACTACACGACTGTGGATTTGAATGATGAGTATGATGACCGGGCGGAGGAGGATCGGAGTCAGTTGGACGAGTATGTTGGGAGAGAGGATGCGGAGTATTTGGGGGAGGGCACGCCGACTGGAGAGACTGGGATCCAAGATTTCTAGTATCTCGAGGAGTGGAAGCTAAGCGCCCGATGCGAGCTAAGTATTCTCTCAAGGGGTGCGTGTCCTGTGATGGGTCCGATCATATTCAAGGCCTTTGCACCGCAACAGCGAGCAAATAGGGACGCATCAGGGCTCTGTTCGAGTGCATTGAGGCTATCGAGCAGCGCGAAATGAGACGAGATTCGAGCTAATATCGCAGAGCGGCAAAGGAGGCGCGTATGCAGCCGAGTGGCACAGTTTATCGAGCCTGTACTTAAGCGACGTCCTTTGCAGCAAACATGAACAGCACAACGCCCAAGGCCATTAGAGACTCTCCAGGGACCAGATTCGCCATGAACAATCACACGGATTCGTACATCAGTAAACACAAGACTCACCAGGAGAGCGACTGGCACGATCCAAAAATTGCAGCAACTCGCGGCTTGATGATTGCAGGCGCTGTGCTGATCATCATTATCTGGGCAGTCTGGTACTTCTGGTGGAGGCCTCGACGTGAGATCAGTCAATCGAAAAATTCTCAAGAGCTCGCAGAGGATGGGCGATCGCAGTCGACTCTGGAATTTCATCCAATTGATCGCAGCAGTGCATAAGCAAGCGCTACATAACAGCTGCCTGCTTCGACCCTCGACAAAGACCTAGGGTCATCTCCGTTCGAACAGCCTTGCCTAGGATCACCACTCTGTCAAATTCACCAGCCAAACCCTCTTCCTTATCCCGGTATCACCAGGCGAGGATCTATCCATGTGGTGGCCTTCATCTGGTGGTCAAGGAAGAACGGCCGTCCATCTGGAGCAATCTGCATTTCCCATCCAGGAGGTAGGGGCCGTTGCTGCGCCGCTCGAAGGGCTCGCACCTTGTCCTCGTGTGGCGTTGCGTTCCAAGCTCTCAAAGCGCTGAGGTGGTTTGGATGGTGCGGTGTAGCGAGCACTGTGCCCAGTCTGTACTCATGCGCTTTGATGGCATGCTGAGTCGCAGGATGGGCATGTCCGATGTGACCCATTCCTGGAGGCACATGCGTAGACGGAACACCAAACCTCGGTCGATTGGCCTCGCGATGTGCATTCAGCAAAGGATTGCTCGTCAGGTTCGATGGCCGATGATGGATCGCTGGATGGGCATGCGAGTTCGGCGTCGGTCTCGCATTGCGAATGTCGGAGAAAGTGGAGTTCGCAGGAGCAGTGCTCGGGGGATAGGGTGGCACAGGATATGGCTGTCGTTGTTGTTGCTGAGGAACATTTGCGGGTCGTGTCTGCACTTCTTCTTTCTGTTGTTCCACTTCCGCTTCCTCGTCTGTCTCATCACCGCCAGCATTTGGAAGAATGTTGGTCTCAAACCAGCAGTCTTTGCACAGCTCTCCATGCAGTCGTTCTGCGTAAGCTTCAAGGTATTTGGCTCCCACTGGACTCGTCCGCTCAATCTTGTCCAAGAGGGCGTAGAAGTCTGACAGCGTCTTGTAGCTGCAAGTTGGCAGTGCCTTCTCCACTTTCACGACCGTCTGGTCGTTCCCACCAGATGACGGCGGCGTTGGTAGCGATGCTGGTTGCTTGCCATTCTTTCGAGGAGATCGCCTTAGTTTCGAATTGGGACTGATATCACTCAGTGGTGATCGTCCAGCATGCGAGAACATCGGACCTCGCGCTCTTGGGGAGTCATCAGCGTCCAGGTCCACCGGCTGTTCCTTGGTTCCTGACAAATCGGCTTGTTGAATTGACTGTAACACTCTTTCGACATTGGCCCTCCAGATCTCCCAGCTACCTTCACTCAGCACCTCCGCCTTTGCCACGATACGCATCGCCATGTCAGCTTCGATCTTGCCCTTGAAGGGATACCACTCATCGCTTCGACTCTTCCGACCTCCAATGACGACCTCATCGTCGTCTACTGCGGGCTCGAAGATATCAAACTCGGCATTGACGGCCCATAAGGCAATTTCATTCTGGTTCCTGGCCGCGGAGCTGGTGACACCGACTTCCCAGGACAGTCGTTCCGCGACTAGGAAGAGCTTTCGTTGATGCGCTGTCGAAGGACGTGGTTTCTCGCATTTCGCACACACTGCCCCGTCCGAGGCGCCGTTGGTGAGAGCCTCCCAGGTCTTCTTGGGTAGAAGTGACAGCGGATATGGCACGGAATGGAAGTCCTTCCCAACTCCAGATTTCGGATGGTTCTTGTACAAGTGTCTCGGCTGGCTGCCTTTGGAAGGTCTCGAACTCGAGCTCGCTGTCGACACGCGTGCTCGCTTGGCGGGGCTGCTGGAGCTCGCAAGGTCGACGACATCCAGATCGGGGTATCTCTTGCGAGACATTAGATTGTTTTCTTTCAGTGGTCCATTCGATGGAATAGCGAATATGGCGGCGCACAAGTAGATTTCTCCGAGGTAGCGATTGGGAAGACTCACCCAACGCGTGAAAAGACGCGTAAATTAAGGTTCCGAGTGGGGAAGGTACGCCGGGATCAGGCATCACGAAATTGACACGCCCCTTTTCAACTTCAATTTCACTCCCAACGACGACCCGAAGTCCATCAGAACCTCACAGTACGAACATTGACAATGAGTAGCGCAGCAGAGCGCGCTCTGGCGCTTCCTGAGTTACTGACCCTCATCTTCCAGCACCTTGAGAACGACCTTCCATCATTACACTCGGCAATTCTCGTCGACAAGACCTGGTACGAGCAAGCTTATCCAGTGATCTGGCAAGAACCCGATGACGATGCATTTCGATTCCTCTCTGCGGAGCGCCGGCAGCGACATGCAGACGAGGTACGGACGCTCAAATTCCGTGGTCGTGATCTTACTGTCCACGACGTCCATGACGGACTGAAATGGCCTCGTCTCCGGTCTCTTGAGTTTCTGCATCTCATTGTCCCCTCTCCCGAAACAACGCTCTACGGGCCCGGAGTCAACGTTGTAGCAAGTTACCTTCAACCGAGCATAAGGAATCTTACGTTGCACTCACTCCAATCCACTCACGACCTCGTCCGCATGATCGCCTTGCATTGTCCACGGCTATCGAAACTGGAAATTGCAAGCCGCGAAAGATATGAGTATGGCCTTCCTGGGCTGCTTGAGCGTCTCTGCGAGCTCCGCGATATTCGCGTCCGATTTACTGGTAGCCGAATTATTGCACCTGGGGAACTGTTGCAATACCTGGCTGGGCGACGATCCTTGACAGCGTTGTCCTTCGAACATGTCCTTAGTATATACGATTTCGAGGACCTTCAGGAAGCTGTTCAGCTGCCTTTCAGTCAGCTAACAAGTCTTGAGCTTTCCGTGGAATACGAGGCTCTGCGCGCTCTTGTCCCCATGATCAAGCATATCAAGCATCTGGATCTGGCGATTCCGTTCGGCGACGGCGAGAATACGAAGATCATACCGCAGCTTAGACCGTTGCAGGATCTGGAGACTTTGAGAATACAATATCCGGACCCTGATGATGATGACCCCTTGCTCCCAGACGATGCTTACGCAACCATTGAAGTCGACGAATTGCTGGCTTTGAAATGCTTCCGAAAGCTGCGAGAATTCACCATCGGGGGCTATAATGCGGACGCAGGTTTTCAAGGTCTCACGCAGCCGATCTTGCACGACGTGTGGTCATCTCTTCCGCAACTTCGGAGTGTCGACTTGTCTGTGGATCCAAATCTGCCAGAGAACGACCATGCGATGTTGACGACTCTAAGCGATTGTTGTCCACAATTGGAGAAATGCGCACTCTATGGACACTTCAGGCTACAAGAGCTCGACCGCTACCATGATCCATTATTTCCCAACGTGAAAAAGCTGTCATTGTGCGTCTTCACGCCCTCTCCAATTTCAAACGATGATCCGGTGCTTGATGTCGGGTGGGATCAACTTCTTCGCCATGCTCCTACTGTGCGATCAGTCCGCGTGGAATACAATTGTGAGTTCTGGCAAGAGAAAAAAGGCCCGGACGACAGTTTCTGGCGTGGAAGATCTCGAAATCGACAACTTGGCAATGAATTATCCACCGATACTACCCCCGAGGCTCATTGATTGCATCAAAACGACCATTGTGGCAGCACGAGGAAACGCAATCTGTGGACGGCTTGAGTTACGGAATCACTGCTCTCAATGAGCCATGGAAGGTCAGCCGGGAAATCTGACCATCTCTCACCGCTGATGAACCTCATCTGCTTTCGACATTTTACGCCCACATCTCAATATCAGAGCGTCTGCGCCTTGGCATTTCTTACTGTGCTGTTTTGAATGAACTGCTTTCGACATGCGCGGCAGCGCTATTGAACGTGTTTTAACCCTGCCAGAGCTGCTGGACCTCATCCTGGGCTTCCTCCAAAACGACACACTCGCTCTGGCGTCGGCCATTCGCGTCAACAGATTCTGGAACGAGCACGGCGTCAACATACTGTGGCAAGAGCCACCGTCTCGGGTTCTGCTTCACGTCTCGAGGGAACGCCGACAGACCTACGCCGACCACATTCAAGCCTTGGCTCTCGACGCAGGCGATGACTGCAATGTCTATCCTCCATACGCCGAACTGCAATTTCCCAAATTACGCTACATCAGCATTGATACTTACAGGCCAGTCGATACTCGGCCTTGGATACGACCATATTTACAGCCGAATCTTGAGGAGTTCGAGTTCTACGGCGGAAATGTTCACGAGGACTTGAAGGGACTTCTTGCAGAACGATGCCCCAAATTAAAGAAGCTGCTACTCGACAACATTGGCACAGATATTCCCAAGGATGATTTCGTCAGCTTTCTGGAAAGTTTTCGAAAGCTTGAGGACGTCATCGTTCACTTTGATACGGAACCCAACAATGAAGTCCCTGAGGATGTGTTCTCCTATCTTGCCGGACGAGAGTCTATCGAATATGCATCATTCAGGAACTTGATTACACCATCTGCGATCAGACGTGCGCACCAGAGCGTGGAGCACCCTTTCCGTGACCTCTGGAGGATGGACATGTACACTAAACCCGAGCTCTTGCCAGCTATTATGTCTATGGTCAAGCACATTAAGAATTTCCAGTTCAGCGTCGTGTTCAACGAAGACGACATACCGGAAGACCTAGAGGTCATCTCCCGCCTCTCGCCCATGCAGGATCTCGAGATCTTGCACATCTACTATCATGGGCCCAACCACCTCGATGTCAACGAATTCTTAGCTCTGAAGAAACTCACCAAGCTCCGCGAGTTGACGATGACCGGACAAGGCCCAATGGCACTTCCCCTGGTCGAAAATCACGATCCCAAAAATCTCCGAGACGTCCTAAAACACATACCAACGCTGCAGAAGATCGACATCGACCTCGAGGTCGAGCAAGGAATTGCTCTTCTGGCCGCTCTTGGTCAGAGCTGCCCGCAACTGGAAGAGTGTGTGCTCGGCGGAATCTTCGAAATCGAGGAGCTGAGACGTTTTCCCGCGCCTTTGTTTCCGTCTTTGAAGGTCTTACAGCTGGACAGGCTCGCGATACGAGGTCAGCAGCCCGAAGTGTGCATGCGTGTTGCACATCAAATATACCGCCATGCCCCGAAGCTGGCCGACTTCGCCGAGTTATATCATGAAACTCACACGGATCAGATCATCCACTGCTGGAAAGAGCTTGCACAGAGGTCTTGATGATATCGAGAAACCGGAGCCCTAGTATAATCCAGGCATGGCCTTCTCTTCTTTTCGCCTACATTTTGGTCCTTGGAAGCCATTACGCAGGAAAGGCAATTCTGTCCAACCTGGAGTGAAGCAGTAAAGCGACTTTTGAGTCCTGCTCATGCCAGTCGATCCACGCCCACTGAAGAGATGGCAGACAGCAAGCAAACACCCTTCATGAACAAAGCCCCTGGTCTCCCGTCAAAACTATTCACAGTCATGCGCAAAGTGAAGTGGACAAGCAAGGTGGATCTACGGCCGAGAACGGAAGGTGTGACGACAAATCAAGTGAAAGTCCACCTCGCTCACCTTTCCCCCGTTTCCTGTTCACCCCGCCTCGCGCTATGGAGAGCTCTCTCACCCACACGAGGTACCGTACGACGCCCAAGCCTCACCTTAGGACATCCGCGGCTCTGTCGAGTAGTTTTCCCGATGTCAGTCCAGGAGCGCACATAAGATGGGTCGACCCCTCACACCATATCTCGAGACTGTAGGTATTGTCTTCTCGTTATTCTGAAGCATGGCTGCTCCTACTGAGAACGTTCCTTTCTCTGTTGAGGGGAAGACGGCGCTGTTGACGGGCGCTGGGTCTGGTAAGTGAGCAACTCCTCCACCTTTCTCTCAGTCTACTAACAATTATTTGCAGGCATCACCCTCTGCTTCGCCCGCCTCCTCCTTTCCAAAGGCTGCAACGTCCTCATCGCCGACATTGCCCTTCGTCCTGAAGCTCAAGAGCTCGTAGACGCCCATTCCTCCCCCGACTCCAAACCCCGCGCCCTCTACGTGAAGACCGACGCAACAATCTGGCCACAGCTCGAGAATGCTTTCAACGAGGCGGATAAACACTTCGGCGGCGCCGATATCGTGTGTCCAGGGGCTGGGGTGTTCGAGCCTCATATGTCGAATTTCTGGATTCCCCCTGGTAGTGAAAAGTCCAAGGACCCTGTGAAAGGGACGGAGGAGGAGGGGCTGGGACATTACCTCACCCTCGACCTAAACGTCACCCACCCAATCCGCACCACCCAACTCGCCATCTCCCGCTGGCTGAATCCAATCGAAGGCAGCAAAGTCGGCAAAGCCTCCGCCTCAAATCCCAAACGCATAGTCCACATAAGCAGCATAGCCGGCCAAACCCCCGGCTTCGCCACGCCCCTCTACATAGCCTCCAAACACGCCATCTCCGGCTTCATCCGCAGCCTCGCGCCCCTCGAAGCAACCCTCAGCATCCGCGTCAACGGCGTCGCGCCCGGGATCATCAAAACCCCGCTGTGGACGGAGCATCCGGAGAAGTTGCAGATGTTGAATAAGGAGCAGGATGAGTGGGTGGAGCCGGAGGAGGTTGCGGAGGTTATGCTTAGGTGTGTGGAGGATGAGCATGTGGGCGGGGGTGCGGTTATGGAGGTGCTGAAGGGACGGAGCAGGAATGTGGATTGGAGGATGGATCCCGGGCCGCAGGGGCCTGGGGGGACGGCGAGTGAGAGGGCGGCTATGGAGAGGGAGGTTTTTGGGTGGTTGGGGGAGGAGGGGTGGGGCGTGAGTAAGTAGGTGTGGATGATAGAATGTGTGATGTTAGCGTTGGATGATCATTATGATGGATGTTTAAAACATTTGGACATTATACTGTTTTTGATTGCTCATGCTATTATCTGTTCGTGACTCCATCGTTCTGTATTCCCGTCCCACCTCTACTTGACTCCAGACGCCTTGCTGTATCAAATGACCCAGATTCCATCCATTTCTAATGTCCTATCCTCTTCTAATGTCCACCAGTCGTCGGCAGACCAAGGTAGACCTTGAACGAGTCGTAGATGAGCCATTGGAAAGCAGTAAGGGTACCGATCATGGCAATCCTGACCGGCAGACCATTCCACAAGCCAGAGAAGCCAATGTTCTTGTATATCCTCGCCAACGCAGCACCAGCACCCTCTCCAGCCTTACGATCGGCATTCAGCTTCGACACCATGACATCTGCTGGGTGAGAGACGACGGCACATCCAACACCGGCAATGTACCTAAAACGAAACGTCAGCAAACCATCCAAAACCAATCCGATATGGTAGATAATGTACTCACCCTCCCAAAAAGCTCACCCCCGTCTGCTGCAACGTCCCAAACTGATCCTTACTCTTCCCCAAATACTTATAAATCTGCTCCACCGTCGCCTCAAACGTCGAGAATTTGACCATCGTATACGGGATCTGCCTGGCCCACAGCGGATACAGTCCCTTATAAAGTCCCCCGAAACCCTCTTGCGCGACGATCTTGCTCCAGCCCTCCCGGAGCGTACTCGCGTAAGGCGGGAGGGTCGTCTGCATCCGCACCTTGATAGCTTCGAAGGGACACAGGAAAATATCCGCGATGAACTCCGCCGTCGCACTAGCTCCGAGATACACAATCGGTTTCGGACTGTTGGGAAACAACTTCTCGCCATAATAATATTTAAACACCTCGTACGCGCCATACTTCCCGGCTCCTTGGAACGAGTAGCCGACGAAGGTGGGCGACCAGCCGAAGAAGACGCCGCGGAGGCCTTCGGTGCGGAAGATCTTGGACCAGGCTTGGAAGTTGGAGCTGTAGAGTTTGGAGTCGACTTGGCGGCGGCATTTGACGAGGTCGAGGGGTGTGACGGCGGTGTGGGTTGGGCCGCAGGCGATTATGCCGCCGAGGGTGCAGGCTGCGAAGTAGGAGGAGGAGAAGAGTTCGATTTTGCGGGTTGGCGTGGGGATGCCGGTGGGTTTTTGGGTGGTGGACATTGTGGGTGGTTGTTGTTTGGGAGTGGTTGAGGACGAGGTTTTTGTGATCTTTCTGCTGCTGGGTGTCGCGGGAGGAGAGAGGAGAGTGAAGAGCAGAGAGACACGTCCTCGCAACAAAGGTCCAGCTAGAAAAGCAAAACAGATCAAATGGCTGGGAGAAGGAGAAGGAGCGCAACCAAAGTGATGTTATACCTCCACCCTCACCGGCAACGCACGGTGATAGCGATAGCGTCAATGCACCCAGGCACACAAGCTCTTCATCATAGCTTGATTCCGCCTGCATCCGCCAGACACACGAACGTCGCGTGCAGCGTGAAAGAGAGAAGTGTGATGCGGCACCGGAATCGACGTCACTCGGCCGTGTTGACAAAGCCATGTCAGCCATTTGCCGCTGCTGATTCGCTCGCTAAAGCCCAACCGGCGCAGATAGGTATCCGGTTGCTTGTTCAGAGTTCAGGCCGGCGACGGCAGACCTTGCTGGCGGCTGGTTGTTGAGTGAAAGTTCGGATGGACCGAACGGGAAGTCGTAGGTGTGACGAAGAAAGTCGCTAGTCGCTAGCTTCGATGTGGTTGTTGTTTGGGAATACATATGAGAAAGTGTTCTCCGCTCGCTCTCTGCTGCTGTTGATTCAATATACAAATTGCTCAAAGCACAAAGTCAAGAAAAAAGGTCGTATCCCGACTTGCAAACATACCCAGCGCCTCGCCACCAGCAAGCAAAGCCCAGGACACCCGTTCATGCTCCCCTATATAATGCATCTCCCTCTGCCAGACTCAATCTAAGTCTGAGCTGGGGACTTTGGGACCTGAACTGGACGGTCCGGATAGTAGAAGTTCTCCTCTGGTATCCTGCCGCGGAGGAACTGTGGCTCTGATCCACGGACGTAGATGTCCTCAAAGAGAACCTCTGGGGTTGCCTCTGGTGGAGCCATGGCCTCTGCAGCTGCCACCTCCTCGTCGACGTGGCTGCGAGCCTCCTTATCGATGCCCTTGAGCTCTTCCTCAGTGGTGACGCCCCAGTCGAGCAGCTTCTGCTTCAATCCGGCAATTGGGTCGTTGGTCGAACGCATGCGCTGGATTTCCTCACGGGTTCTGTAAGTGGTACCGGGGTCGGACATGGAGTGTCCTCCGTATCGGTAGGTGACGTATTCGTAGACGAGGGGTCCCTTTCCAGCGCTGCAGTACTCCTTGCCGTACTTGACAGCGGCCTTGACTGCGAGGACGTCCATTCCGTTGATCTTGAGACCGGGGATGTATTGACCACGCTTGTAGTAGTCGGTGAGGGCGGCGGCACGGTTGGCGGCAGTACCCATTCCGTACTTGTTGTCTAGTCCAAAAGTCAGCCAACGTCTTCAATCTCATATCCATGTCCCAACTTACTCTCGCAGCCGAAGATGACGGGCAGCTTCCAGAGAGCAGCCATGTTGAACGCCTCAAAGACCTGACCCTGGTTGCTGGCACCGTCACCGTAGAGGGCAAGGGTCACATTGTCCTTCTCCTCGTACTTGTTGGCGAACGCAATACCTGCACCTACAGGCACCTGCGCACCGACAATTCCGTTACCACCGTAGAAGCCAGTCGAGAACATGTGCATGGAACCACCCTTTCCGTACGCGATACCCTCTCTCCGGCCAAGCAATTCACCGATGATGGATCGGACAGTTCCTCCTCGCATCATGGCGAAACCGTGACATCTGTAGGCGGTGATAAGGTGGTCCATCTTCGTGATGGCGTGCTCGATACCGACGGCGACGGCTTCCTGACCAGTGGAGAGATGGCAGAAACCCCGGATCTTCTTCTCCTTGTAGAGCCTGTCAGCGGCCATTTCCATGCGGCTGCGCGCGATTGTCAGTCCTTGCCCAATGCCACTCTTGTATTATCTCATCCCACATACCGCACTGCGACCATGTCGTAGTACATCTGCTTCAGCTCCTTCTTGGTGGTATCGAGGGTGTAAGGAGGGGGGTCGAGCTCGTAGGTCTCGAATGCCTCATCGTTGAGGCGGACCTGGAAGGGCTTGTCGTCCTCCTGGAAATGGCATTAGGCACTGGAACATGTGTCACAGTCCGGAATGATGGCGTACCTGAGGCACATCGCTCTTCTCAACGTGGCTGCTGGCCGCATCGGTGGTCACCGTTCGCAGCGCCGGGGTGAATCTGGCGGCATTGGTGCGGACGGGCGCAGCAAAGGCGCGGGGCGCGAATCGAGAGAGCATGGTGGCCGCGCCGCGAGAGGAGGTGCAGAGGAGAAGGAGTGTCGAGGGGATGGGGTTGGCGGTGGTGGACTTTTCTCAATCACCGCAACGAAACGGTGGTTGAGCTTTCTCACTTCGGAAAGCTGCTCGCCCGGCCCGATTGATGCGGGCGGCGCCGTTGCGGGCTAAAATTGGACAACCGCGACGACATGTCTTTGCCATCTCCTTCATTCCTATGCCTAGACGAGCTACTGAACGACTCTCCATCCCATCGACAGCTTGACAGTCTGCCGAGATCTTGTTTACTCATCGCCGCATTTCAGCCACAAGCCCGCATTCGATCGTTATTTCGCATGTCTCACACAACCGGCGCTGCCGCTGAGCCCTGGAATGCTGGCCAGTCGTCAGCAACATGGGCGTCCCTTGACGAATGCGTGTTGATTCGCATACTCCCTGTTTTGAACATTGGATCGCAGACACAAACAGTCTGCAATTGGTAGGTGCATAACAGTTTGCAGAGTTCCTTCACCATGCGCCAACACCAGTCTTCCCTGCCTTTGTCGAGCGCTTTGTGCCTAACATGTCTATTTACATGTCTGCCCGACCGGGAAAACCGCCTTCAGGTCTTACTGCATCCTGGTTAACCCAAGCATCGGAATATCACGCCATGTGTTCTCTATTTCGACCTCGTCCTTCTCACTTTTGCACTGTTTACACCGCATCGATACCGGCCAAAACGGACGTCTACTGGAAGCAGCATGTAATGGACCACGACGACGTCATGGACGTACCACCCAGCTACGATTCATTGAACGACCCTTTGGCGTACCATAAGACGGTGTCGACTCTTGCGTTGGAGCAGGTGGACAGCTTCTTCCAAGAGCTGCCGCTACCACCACAGACCAACTACTTCGTCAAATCCGACAGAGCACCCTCCGTATGGAAGCTTCTTGCTGGACCAGCGCTGTCCAATGCGATGCCAGAAATAAACCCCGATCTGACTCGTAAGCGGCGGTACAAAGTTCTCTATCCGCCAGGCTACGAGGATGTCTTTCTCCACAAGAGCATCTGGATGAGCAACACCGACACTCTGCCTCGCTACTTCGTCGAGCTGCACGGCCGGAACAGATATGAGCCAGAGCCGATCGCAATCATGGGCCCAGCCGAACCTGATCAAGACGACAACACGGCGGCTGAAGTGAAGGAGATCGCTCAAGCGCACGTCCCTCGAGTATGCTCGCGAATCGAAGACGAGGTGTCTAAGACGACCCGCTACGCAACGTTCTGCGAGATGGAGTACTTTTCGTGGGACTGGAGGTGCAAGACAGAGAACGCAAAGCGCGACATGCGGCATCTGATTGACAAGGGCAAGGAGAGGTGTGCCGTGAGCGAGGGCTTGGTGTTGCAGTTGGAGAGATTTCTAGATTTTGTTGATAAGGAAGGAATATACCCCGAGGTGATCAGGATACTGAGGAGGAATGTCGCTGGTGCGAATATGCGGTTGGAGAGATTGAGGCTTTGAGGATGGCGTCAGTGGATCCGCGTATTGAAGGTGATGGATATGAATTGGCTGATCTGGATATCAAGTCATAGAGAATGCACTCAGTTTTCGTATATTAAATCACCATTCCCACGGTTGATGTTGTAGGTTGGCCATCAGACGAGTTTTGAGAAATGCCTGGTTCACCTAAGCCGGAGGTCATCAAATCCACCATTTCGACACAGCTGTCATTGTACATCTTGTTTGATCCAGTCGTCTGAAGCTGCCATACTGCAATTCTTTGTCTACCCCTCGTCATACCCAACCCACCAGTCAACATCATGCTCAACCACCCTTATCACAGCAGTGAAGTCACACAAATGCCTCAGAGCTAGCTCTGCTTGCGCCATCAGCATAAGCGCGCGCAGGGCACGATTCACGCAGGGCCAGATTGGCGATAGCTCCGGTTGTTGTGGCTGGCAAAACTGCGTTGCGAGTGACCTTGCGGTGCGGTGACGAAATCAGCAGACCAGCGACGGATACCGTGACTCGGAAGAGGGAGCACGTTGGTGGTGCATGATATACGTTGCATCACCGTGCTGGAAGAGCGTGCAGAATACTTGCCACCTGGGAGGGCTTTTTGATTGTTCAGCAGAGTTGATAGCGGCGAGGAGGCTGACGGCGGCGGTTTTTTGGAGGCGGAGAAGGCCAACGCTCCACACCCAAAGTCCTCCACCAAGGATCGCTGCGCCAGGGCCGTTCGGTCCAGTGCAAACCTTCTATACCCGCTCTTCCACCATCTGCTTTTGCTTGATACACAGCAGTCGACACCCTCATACCCACCGAATCGACACGCACAAAGCCGATTGCAAGCAGGTCTATCCAGTTGCAAGACCCGGCGACGATCCTGCCCTGTGCGGTGCCGAAGCTTGTCTGGCCGCTTCTTACCGCCCTCTGGTGCGACGCCCGACGCTTCTGTGCCCGGAGTCTGCGAGTCGAGAGACACGATCAACGTGGTACAGCGGGGGCGACGATGTGCTGAAGATTTTGCTGCGCGAGCTGCGAAGCGTCTGTGAAAGAGCTGCGAAGAACGTCGGCCCCTTGAAGACACTGCCAGCCGGGAAAGATACTATACTACACCCGCCACTCCTGCGTGCGGTCTTCTGATAGAGACAGCGCGCAAGGCTCGTGAGCACGCCGTCGACGTCGCGTCAGGCAGGACATGGATGAAGACGCAGACTGGCCCACCCCGACCCGTCGCCCTTCGTCGAACATCATGGACTACGCCTCGGCCGCGGGAGAAGACCAGGACAATCACACATCCACCTCGCCTCTCGCCCGCATGTCCTCGCAATCCCACAACAATCGCTTCTACGGCCGCCATGGCAGGAGTGCCGTGCGTCCACGACCTCTCAATACGCCCACATCCTCCATGAGCAGCGTGCCCGCCATGCCTATACCCATCCCTCCGAATCCCAATGTCATCCCCGGCAATACCCTTCCCTCCGCCCCCGCCAGTCCTCCCACACCGGCGCCGAGCCCGACTCCGATGCAGCGCGCACCAGACTGGAGCACAGCAGATCCCCGAGAAGACATAGGCGACCTTGACCTCGACGAACCCTCCGAACAGCACGTATCTACACAAACAAGCGGACCGAGCTCCGCGCGTGGCTATGGCTTCGGCTACAGACATATGCGTGCTGTGTTTGCGGAAATGGACAACAATGAGCGAGAACGCATGCTGGCAGAACTCCTCAACATGTGCGATGGCAAGCTGCTTGGCTTCGTAGCGAGCTTTGTGGGGCCGAGGCTGAAGAGAGATCCTTTCTCAGTACTTCCCAACGAGCTGTGTCTGAGGATTCTAACATTCATTGAAGATGCAAGGACGTTAGCCAGAAGCTCCCAGGTCAGCAGGAGATGGCGTGAGTTGGTCAGTGATGACATGGCGTGGAAGAGCTTGTGCGAGAGACATGCATATAGGAGGATGTCCGACGACCCACCTTCTTCCTCGCCCAGGCCGATACCCGTTGCGCCCGCTTCGAATGCCAGCCCTCGATTCCAGCATCCTTATGGATACCACGGCATCGCCCAAGCTCACAATCCTTCTCTCGCAGGTCTGTCCTCCAGCGCACCAGACCTCACACGCCGGACAAGCATGAACACCTCAGTACTGCCGCCTACGCTTTCAGCACGAGCTGGTCCGTCTCGACGTAGGCCCAAGGCGATCAGCTACCGCAGTCACTTCAAGCAACGATATCAAGTCGAGACGGCCTGGCGACATGGCGGAGCAGTACAGACTCGTCAAATCACCCCAGATCAGGGCGTTGTCACTTCATTACACCTCACCTCCGACTACATCATCGTTGCATTGGACAATGCCAAAATCCACGTTTTCGATACCGAGGGAAGACATCTGCGGTGCTTGCAAGGACACGTTATGGGCGTGTGGGCCATGGTACCCTATGGTGATACTCTGGTCTCGGGAGGCTGCGACAGAGACGTTCGCGTCTGGGACTTGACGACTGGCGTGGCATTGCATATGTTGCGCGGTCATACTAGCACAGTCCGTTGCCTGAAGATGAGCGGTCCCAATATTGCCATCTCCGGATCCAGAGACACGACTCTCCGAGTTTGGGATATCAGCAAGGGTGTCTGCCGACATGTACTGGTTGGACATCAGGCATCTGTCCGCTGCTTGGAGATCCACGGCGACCTGGTTGTTTCGGGCTCCTACGATACCACCGCAAGGATATGGTCGATCAGCGAAGGTCGCTGTCTGCGCACACTGCAAGGACACTTTAGTCAAATCTACGCCGTGGCATTCGACGGACGACGTGTAGCCACGGGATCGCTCGATACCAGCGTGCGGGTTTGGGATCCACGGGACGGTCGCTGCCTGGCTCAATTGCAAGGCCACACTTCGCTCGTCGGCCAGCTGCAGCTCCGCAACGACACCCTCGTCACTGGAGGTAGCGATGGCAGTGTCAGGGTTTGGAGCCTGCAGACCTACTCGGCTATTCATCGATTGGCTGCGCACGATAACAGTGTGACTAGTTTACAGTTCGATGACAGCAGAATAGTTTCTGGTGGTAGCGATGGCAGGGTCAAGGTTTGGGATTTGCAACGTGGTGGGCTTGTCCGAGAACTGGGCAACCCAGCTGAGGCTGTTTGGAGGGTTGTGTTTGAGGATGAAAAGGCGGTGGTGCTCGCAAGCCGAGGAGGGAAGACGGTGATGGAGGTAAGTCATCATAAAACCCCCCCTTATCTGTTGATGATGTGCTAACGAATTGAGCAGGTGTGGAACTTTGCTCCACCTCCCGAACCTGAAGACCTCTATGCCCAACCCCCCGCAGCTCTCCGTTCGAACAACAGCAGCCCCGGCATCGCGCCTTACGAAGACCCAGCCTACGGTGACAGACCATCTTACAGCGGGTATGCAGGCAACGATTCCGACAGATTCGAAGAGCTGCAGCGTGAACGGCGAGCAGAGCGAGAGAAGGAAATGGCACACCGGCAAGACGAGATCATGACGGATGTATATCAAGGCTTTGACGACACGCAGGCGACGGGTGAAGCTGGGAACGCTGGACCTTCAGACGGGATGCATGACTAGGAGCATGGCAAGACTCGTTTTGGATCCAGCAACAGTATACTGCGTAGCCCGTGGCTCGGCAGTGTAGCGATTAGAGGTGGCCCTCCAGGAGCAGCGTCCAACTTGCCATTCTCGCAGCCCAGTGCCGCGGCGGACCAGCCTTCGACGGGAGAATTGTACAGCGAAGAAGAACGCCCTCACGAGGGCGGAGAGGTGAAGCTCAGCGGACCGCCTCAGAAAGGACGGTGCTGACGGAAAAGCGTCCTCACGAGGACCACACGATGCAGCATGACTAGGGCATGGCGGCACAGACAGGGAGGGGAAAAGGAGTTGATTGATTGAAGCGTCTTCTCTTGCACGCATGACGACACGAACTGGACGGGCGTTCATTTACCTCCTTGAAGGGTTTTGCAGCGGCGCTCTTCAGGACTCGACACGAGATCAAGTATCGATATCATTTAACATACTTCCATCGACGACGCGCATGGCGGACAGAAATGGATCGGCCAAGCAGGCACATCCTCACGAAAACTTTGGGATGGCGTTTGGTATTCTCGGTGGACTTCTTTCGTTTCTTGGAGATGTATTTACTTGTTCATCATTGTCTTGGCAATTCGAAATGTTTAGACTTATGCTTGTCTACTTCAGCCCCTCTCTTTCCTAGCGGTCATGATATGCCTCGTCTTTCCTGAAATGCATAACTGTCTTGAAATCATTAGAACCATCGATCCCTCGCTCCAAAACACAAACGCCGTTGGGCTGCTGTTCATCGCCCATCCGATACCGTCCCACAAAACTCCATAAAACACCACCGAGCTACACAAGATTCATCATCAAACATCATCATCATTCCCCATTTCAAGGCATCGCCGGCCAATCCCGCTCATACAGTCACATCAACTCGCTCTGCAGCTCATTCCTTATCTGCTGTCTAATCATGGCGTGGCGCCATTTTCGCTGTTTGGCCGCTTCGGTTTCGGATAAGGGGCGAGGAGAGTCGTGGATGTTGTTGTCGAAGGAGAGGTAGCGGTCTGCTATGGCGTTGGAGACGGAGGGGCCGAGGCGGATTCTGGGGGAGGGGGTTAGTGGGGTTGGTGGGAAAGGGGTGAGGGGAACTTACGCTGCGCGGTTGGCTGTTACGGCGCAGCCTAGGGTTGCTGCTGCTATGCCGCCGAAGAGCATTGTTGATTTGAGGGCTGTTGCCATTGTTGTTGGGTTCGGTGGTTGGTTTGGTCGATTGGTTGGTTTGGTAGAGGTTCAGTGCTTGGATGCTTGTTGCTGCTGCTGGTTGTGGAAGTGCAGTGCTGTTCCTACTATAGCAATATAGTAGGCAAGATGCGAGTTGTAGTAGATCGTCTTCGTCGTCGCTTGGATTGCTGTTGTTGCTGGTTGCATGATGGGAATGGAGTCGAAGGATCAGAGAGGAGAGACATCTTTATACAATGGAATATGGATCGATCAGCCTACCTGTGGAATGTCTGTTTTGTTGCACGGGATGGGGAGTTGGAGAGAGAGATGGGGAGATGTGGTGGCGTGAGGTCCGGGAATTGGCTTTCGGAGCGCGCCGCTGGTGGGGCGATGTGAGTGAGTGAACGTCACGTCTTGCGCCAGACTTGCAGCGACGACTCGGGGCATATATTGCTGCTCGTGCCACCTTCTACTTTTTGAGGGGGTGGTTGATGAAACAGCGCTGTCTTCATGGCTGCTGCGATGATGCACATGTTTGGAGATGGAGCCGCTCCTGACGAAGCAGACCTTGCTCGAGCATTCGCCCGGTGGGCCCTCAAAGACCATCTCATTGGCCGTTCAATCTAACAGCTGCCGGAAATGTGCATGATCTGTGTGAGGAGTCGTGTCCCTCTTTCTGAAGGTGAGAGTTGTGGCATTACTTCTAGCACTTTTCTCATCACGCCATGGGACCAGCATCAAGCTCGACTTGCATCTGCTGCGAATTTGAAAGCAATATCTCACTCGCGGACAGTATTGTCTCAGACATAACTTACGAAGCTCATAGGGATCCTGCACTGCAGACATTGTGCAGTACCGATGACCAGCGCCTGCAAGCCGCCACGCTTTATGGATCCATAGACGCTCTGGAATCATGGCAGATTCGTATCTTGGAACTGCAGCCAAGCCCGGAGAAGTCGCCACTCATCGGACGACTTTTCAGCGCCGACTTGCTTTTTGATGGCGGCGTTGTCGAGAGCGGAACCAAGAATCGACATGAGTACATCGGAGTCTCGTACTACTGGGGCAGCGACCGGGCAACGAAATACCAGCTGAACTGCAATGGCGTCGACTACCCGATCGCCATTGAGGCATACCGTGCACTGCATCGGCTTCGGGACCACGAGCAGCCTGTTTATCTGTGGATGGATACTGTCTGCATCAATCAACATGACTTCGAGGAGCGGGCTTCGCAGGTAGCCAGGATGAGATCGATCTATCAGAACGCCAGCAAGGTTGTCGTCTTTCTTGGCGATCCTACAATCATCCAGCCGTCCATTGGAAAGAGTGCTGCGGAGTTCTTTCTTGCTCTTCTCGAAGCGCACAGGTCTTCCACATCTCGGTCTAGCAATACTAAAACCGCTTCACCCGACTCAGTCTGCGACGCGCATGTCAATTTGATCGAATGTGGTATGCGAGAATTCTTGGAGCGGAAGTATTTCGACCGTATGTGGATTATTCAGGAGATCTGGGCTGCTCGCGATGTTGAAGTGCGACTTGGTGAGTCACGACTACCTTGGCAGACTGGGAAGACCGTATCGGACTTCTCTGATCGATTGCGTACTGCTCTGAAAGATGGTCACTGGCAAACATTGGAGCCTTGGATGGCCCGTCTCTCTGATAAGCTGAAGCGACTTGAGATTGCAACGCCCCTGCAACACGCCAGAGCTTCAATGGGTGACAAGCCAAAAGTGGATCTGCACAACAACGAGCGATACGAGCAGGACATCGTCAACGTTGTGAGACGATGCCAGCCCGCAGAGTGCTCTATGGCGCACGACAGTATCTATGGGCTGCTGGGCATGTCGACCATCAATCTTGAGAACAGCGGCAAACCTGCTGAAGAATGCTTTGCCATCTCGTATGCTGAACATCCGACGATGACATTCACCCGGCTCGCCAGGTACATCATCCACAGAGATAAATCCCTGAAGATCGTTCTGTTCCGGACAGCCTTTCCCCGCCCTCCCGGCGCCGGCGAAGTCGAAGGACGTGAGTTACCCTCCTGGGTCCCAGACTGGCGTTTTGAGCTGCAAAACGCCAAGCTCCTAACAACGCCCGTGAGACTCCCTCCGCAGCGTGCCGTCGACATCCTCAGCGTATACGGCTTCATCATCGGCACCGTCGCCCAGTGCATCGAGCAAGACGAGGCATGCTGGGACCCGGCACTCGGGCCTTTCAAGCGCCCCGCCCTGTCGCTGGCGGAGAGTAAGGCTCGAGCCAAGGGCTCGGATGTGCTGTTCCTTATGGATGAGCGGGACCCTTCTTGTACTGTTATCATTCGACCGACGGGTACCGCTGGGGTTTATCGCTATCTTGGTCCTGTTCCTGAGGGTGAGGAGCGGCTTTATATGGGAACGAATGCGTTTACGGATGAGAGGTTGATGGAGCTTTCGCGGAATGTCATTGGACGGCCGGGGAGTTTTCATTGTATTGATTTGGTGTAGGCTGATGGAGGTATGGTGTGTTGCTTTCTGACCGGGAACCTCTATGCCGTGACAATCGGTGGGCTTCTGCGAGTATGGCAGGCTGCATACTTTCGTCTTCCCCAAGATCGAGCTGGGACGAAAAACTGGAGCCAGTCTCAGTGTGCGAGGCAACTTTCCCGGTCGATTTTTCGACGTTCGCTTGCACACTGGCGCAGCCTGCGCTGAGGTGGCAGTGCCCCTCGACGCCACGATCCTGCAGCGCCTTGGTGCACCTCACGTCTGCTTTAGAAACATACCACGAAGGTCTCGACACCATAACTCTACAGCGCCCCCGCCTTGCCTACAAGTCACCCTTACCATACAACACCGATCACAGCTGTACCGTGCCAAATCATGGCCGATCTCAACGAATACGTTCTGCCATCCTTGCAGAACTCGAAGACGCAAATCCGACTACTTCGCCTCCTTCCAAGTGATCACGATGACGACGACATACATGTCTTACTCAGTGTCCGCGAAGTCAACCACACTCCCAGGTACAATGCCATCTCATATACATGGGGCGACGCAGACGAGGACGGCCGCACCATCTACGTGGACGGTAAACCCGTCAGTGTTCGGAATAACTGCCACTATGCCCTGTGGCAGGCCAGGCTGCACCATGCTGGCGAGTATGTCTGGATCGATGCTATTTGCATCAATCAGGGCGACGATTTGGAGAAGAGCCATCAAGTTGCCAACATGGGTCGGGTCTTTAGAAAGGCTGTTCTGGTCTTGGCTTGTGTCGGGCCGCATGCGGATGACAGCGACTTTCTTGCAGAATGGCTCACACAGCAAGGCTACCATGACTTGGACTCCTGGAACACTTCGCGAATTGATTTTCATGCGTCGGGAAAGGAAATTCATCCTACCGAGGAACAACGAGTCCGCGAGGCAGCTTCTGCCCTCGCCCGCCGGCCATTTTGGAAACGTGTATGGGTTGTCCAGGAAGTGGCCCTAGCTGCTCGAAGGGTTATTCTCTGTGGCAATAGTCGCTTAGTATGGAGCATCATTGTTACCTCCACCTTCAAGGTCTCAAGCTGGGGCCGTCAAGCCTATGCCACGGCTACTGCAGAACCTAATACGATGCGACTCTGGCGATTACTTGACGAATTTTCCGATCACAGCTGCTCAGACCCTCGAGATCGCATCTATGGACTCCTTGCCCTGGTCTACTGGGCTGGAAGAAAACCACTCGAGCCGGACTACACTTTGACCACTTTAGAGCTCGCGAAGTCGTTGCTGGAGCGCCTCGGTCTCGACTTCACGGCTCCAATACTCACAATGCTAGGGCTTAATTACAACGGGGACTCCATAGCAGAGATGATTGAACAAAGACGGCAAATGCCAACATCTTCACTGTGGGAATGGAACAATTCCAGCAAGACATCGAGACGACATGTGACACTCTACAACGTGAGACTCACAAGAATTGAATACAAGGAAGCGTCACGTGTATCCTGCATCTCCCCAGGAGATACACAGAATCAACTCGTTTCTTGGGACCACAGGGAGATACGAAAAACCAGGCCCGAGGTCTATCACCATGGTCTCCAACAACTACGACGATGGATTGGACACGCTGAGCCTTCCTCGGAGCAACACATCAGGCACAAAGCCCCTCAAGTAGTCTTCGACGGACATGCGACTGCTGCAATCCTTTGCAGTCAAGCCGCTGTGGGAGACTTTCTGGCATTTTACGGCCCAAATCTTTCGAGATCCATATCCCCAAAATTCTGGCAGGTTGCCTTTGTTCTCAGACACATCGAAGGCAGAAGCTTTGAAATTGTTGGCCAGGCGCTCGTGACAACATTTGTGTCAAATTTGGTCGCATTTCCCGAAAGAGATGAGATGCCCGTTATAGCAGATCTGGCGACGAGCCTTACGATTGACGACATTTTGATACTCGGGGCACAAGCAGAGTCATTGAATGAGCCTCACGATTCTGAAGTCAACTTAGAGGACCTTCTTGCCAGGAACATCAACGACCAAATCCCCAAAGGAGCGGCATTTGTTCGTATGGGTGGCGTTCAACGAGGGAATATCTATACATATTCTGTAAAGACTGTCCAGGACCTGTAAGTGGCTACGCATCCACGATCTTTTGCCTCCTCGACTAACGAATCGGCCCCTCATAGATTGTCTCCAATCGATCTTCAAGGACGTCTTCCTGAACAATTCCAGGAAGGATATCGTGCCACTGATCCTTTGAGGGAAGAGAAAGAAAAGGTTGAAGCGTTCATTGAACAATCACCATGGTCGCGGCTGTCAACTCGGCCGTAGAGCCGTCTGACCCGGAGTGGTTGGCAACTTGAGCTGGCCCCACGACTACATCGCTAAACAGATGGTCGCTCCAGACGCTTTCACGAATCGATCGCCGGGATCTCTGTGACCTGTTGGAACAAGGACAGATTGCCATTGCTTCTTCAAGCAGTCTCAACTGTGTCATCTATCAGACGCGACCCAACTGGCAAATCTCTCTATCCCCTTTCATCGAGAGAGATGATCAAGCGTATCGCTCATCTCACAATGACATTACATCTATGTCCTTTTGGCGCAACGAGGAAGAAGTTCTCAAACTCCATGCTCTCAGGTGTCGTACTTTGCGCCAAACTGCTCCCCTTACACCTTCGGAAGAACTCGGCCGATGTTAGTCGTAACTCACTGTACGCTAGATGAATACCCAAGCAGGATCTTGCGCCTACTCCGAATGGACCAAAGACGGCTTTCGCGGTGGGAGAGACAGAGATCTCCTTGGTCACTGGGTCTGGAATCCAACGATGTGGATTGAAGCTGCCAGTCATGTCAGCGTAGCTCCAAGTGAGTTGTGGGCGAGGAATCATACTCAAGTGGATCCGGAAAAAGCTTTGCTTCTCGATGCATACTGTACGCATGTGTGGTAACAGTGGCCCCTGCAGGGATGAGATAGCCGCCCATTTCGACGCCGCCCGCGGGAATCACACGAGGAAGCATGCCAGGAATAGCCCCATACAAGCGCATTGTCTCCTCGATCACCGCCGGTAGAAGCGTGAGGCCCTCAACATCAGCATCCGTAAAGTCTTCTGGTAAGGTTGCAACCTCGTCTTCGATCTCCCTTTGCAGCTGTGGTCGACCCAGAACAGCCCATATCAGATACATAAGGCTGACAGCCGTAGTGTCAGTTCCCTGCAGCGAATGTCAGCCTTGTACTCCGTGTAAACTGGAGACACGTACCTTACCGCAATAAATAAACCGACCGCCTCCGACATCACGTCCGCCTCATGCAACCCTTGCTCTCCCCCTTTCTCGCTCTCAGCCTGCATCCTTGCAAATACATTCCTCGCACTTCCCACAGCCTTCATGTTTCTTACTGCCGATTCCGCGTACCTGGCCAACACCTCGCTTTTCCCAAAATGCTCCTGACACCACTGGAAAGGCAACCTCCTCGCCACGGCTGCAAACCACGGCAACTCCGCGTTGATCCCGCCGCCCTTCGCCGCTGCCGTTAACGCCCTCACAAAATCGTTCACCTCCCCATCTTCTAACGTCTGAAAGCTCTCCCCCATGAGAATCAGCGCAGAGATATCACTCGCAAAAAGTGTAAACCACTTGAACACATGCACAGTCCCATCTCTCCTCTCCGCGTCCTCCCTGATCCTCTCCACACAATATCCCACCCTCTCCTTCACCACCCCCTCCCAATGCATCCTCAAATTCGTCTTACTAAACCCCTGACTCAACAACTTCCTTCTCTTCCCATCCTCTTTTCGATCCGTCATGGCGAAGACCCCCGGCCGCTCGAGCCGTGCGAGCCGGGCGTAGAAGTCTGGATGCTTGGCGAAGAAGTGTTTGGAGGTGACGCTGTGGATCTGCTTGAAACCTGTTGGGTCGTTGACGACGACTTCGGTGGGGGAGATGCGGACGTAGGGGCCGTACTTTCGGTGGAGAGCGTCGATGTAGAAGATGCGGCGGCCGGTTAGGGTGGCGTATTGGAGAGGTAGGGTGGTGAATTTGGCGTACCAGGGGCCTGGAATGTTGAGGGGGTTGGTCAAGGAGACGTAGATGGTCTGATTAGGTTGTTAGGAAGAGCTTCGACTATGTGGTATATCGTTGGAACGTACCTTTGCCAGGGCAATGGCCACGACCAAGATGATCATGAGGGAAGCATTGTCGAGGTAAATGGATTCAAGAGACATAACGACCGAGATTGAGAATGTTGCACCGGTTTGAGAATGAGTTGCAGAACGGTACTGCAGTACCAGGCATCGACAATTTATATGACTGACGTCCACACCTATGCCCTCTTAACAGAACCTCAGCAGATCCAGCTCGGACACCGGCTAGTCTTCGTATCCGGTCTTCTTCGATTGTATCTACACAGTCTCTACAACGCCCATCGCAAATCGTGAACACCCGTTCCTGATGAGGCTTCGATGTGTTGTGTCTACTGGCTCTTCCAAGAGCTTAGACTAGACCAGCTTTGACTACAGATCGAGACTTTGTAACGCCACCCGAAAGTCTGTCAGTCAGGCAGAGAGCTGCTGGGCTCCGATTGACGTGCCATCTGTATGACGAGCACGGCAAGTCTTCCAGCTACTGCTTGACATATGCCAATCGGCCCGCAACTTCGTGCTTTCGGATGACCGATACGCCCGCCAACCAAGTAAGTGCTGCAGCCAACCTTGTAGATCTTGGTTCGTAGTATTTAGGTATAGATAGTGCGTAGAAGATGAATCTGGAAATGGATGATTGTTTCCCCTTTTCGACCAAGCGCAGTTGGGCTGGCAAGTTGGTTGTAGGGACTGATGGCGTAGCCCAAGCAGCTTCTATCAAGAGAGCTTGAAAGAACGACGTCCTCTTCTCGTTCGGTTCAAGATTTCCTCAGCCCTCGAATCGCCTTTGAGAAAGACCCTTTGAGCGAGAATGATGAACGACTGCCAGCCCTCGGTTTCCTGCACTTCGCCAAGGCAGCCTTGCGACTCAACCCATCAGCTCGATAGTTCATGAACTCATGTGTCAGGCCATCTTCTGGATCTTCTGCGAACCAGTAAACCCGAGGACCGTACACCATCTTTCCATTGCCATCGGGACCTAGCCTCTCGCGGGTGTACAAGGCTGGATTGGGGTCGAACAGTGATGGTAGGTCGGTCGGTAGTTCCTCTACGACGTTACGCATCGTGGCGAAGTGATTCGAGATCTCGTTAGGCTGATGATTCCTTTTAGAATCCGACTTGGAATGAAAGAAAACTCCATTAGAGGGGACGAACCCAGGGACTGGAGTATCAAAATGGGTTGTCGTAGTATGCCGTCTAAGTTCTTCCACCCAAGAGGTCGTCGATGGCGTTCCAATTGGTGTTCCTAATGGCACGCGAGAGCGAGATTCGAGAACCATGGAGATGAATGTCTGAGATTAGGTCAGTCCCATTCTAAAGGCAGGAGCTTCGCTGTCAGTATTCCTCACCATTGGTGGCGTGACATCTTTATTTGTGTTGTGAGATCTGACGTTCACGAGGAGCGTGCATTGTGCTTGATCGCCGCGAAGCCGACGAGAAATGTGTATGCAGTGCCAGATGAGGGTAGAATGTCTGTCAGGCGGAAGGTCTGGGAGAGCAGAGTCTTGACGGCATCTCTTGCGTTCTGTGCCCAAGATCAGCAATGGTGCCCTGTCTGAATGAATAGAGACGAAGCTTACGTTTGGAGGGTGCATTTGAATGTCAACGATCACCGTCTGACCTTCGAGGTCGGTCGCCCCTTCGCACTGCCATCGTTGCAAAGTAAGCAAGACTCCAACACCGTGTGGGCTTGGCAGGATATTGTCGAGCCAGAACCACACTGAGTAGTCTCCTCGAATGGCTTGAGAGTGAATGGATTTAGCAGCGTGGTCGTTCTGGTGGGGAGTACTACAATGATGATCAGACCAAAGTCACACGGGAAAATATGATCATTATCCAGAACTCACCGTGCATTCTCCACAAAGCCGTCAACTGGTTCGTAGCCAGAACAACAATCAAAGGTTAGGCCCAATCGCCACACCAAATCCTGTGGACGGTATGCAAAACATTCTGGTGTGTAGCCGATATGGTTGATATGCTCGGGATCAGCTCCATAGTCCTTGAGGAGGCGAATCACCTCTCGGCCGAGTTCGTACTTTAGGTATGTTGGATCTCCATTAGGTGCAGAAAGCTGCTGCGCAAAGGCTGGCCGATTCTGTATGTTGGTAGCAGTCGCCTTTCGCAAATTGATTTCGGCTCGCTTATTTTCTCTATCATGCGTGAAATACGGCACTCGCTGTTCAATGTCAGGTCCGAGCAGGGTACTCATCAAGTTCAACGATGTGATCGTCATCTCATACGCCCTGTCCATGTCGGCGTTCAGCCCTTTCCATATCTGTATGAATGGATCGTGATTCGGAGGACATTGGCGCACGACGTTGGCATAGCCTTGCAGCATTGCTGCTGGAAACATAGAATCCAACAGGGATTGAGCGGTATTGCCTGTGGCGTTCAGGATTGGCAAAGCCTCTGCGACATTAAAAGCCCTTGTTTCCTCTCGCTCAGTAGGTGGAAGCATCTGCTGCCGACCTTGCCATCCGCCTGCTGCAGCATAAGCTCGATGCAGGGGAATAGAACCACCAGAGTCGACAGAGTTGACGTTCGCACCGGCTCTGAGAAGGAGTCTAACATGTTCCACCCGGGCCATTACAGCAGCTCGATGGATCGGGGTGCGCCGCCTTGTATCCCTAGACTCGATCAGTGAAGGGTCATGGGATAAAAGCGCTCCAAGTATCGCAGCGTCTTCTGCAAACTCAGCGGAATAGAAGACGGCATTCAGACCCCAGAAGCCCGAATCGCGAAGGCTGAGATCTATGTGCCGGTCGGCGAGTAATAGTTGGACCATATCGAGGTGGTTGTTGAGTACGGCGACCATGAGGGGTGTTAGTGTGAATTTCTCCTCCGCACTGAGCTGAGCGTTCACGTCCGCTCCATGCTGCAGTAACCATTTGGCCATCTCCGTATTGCCTCCAAGAACAGCGCTATGAAGAGCTGTCCAACTTGCTGGTAGATCTGGCGTGGTCTTCCAATAATAGTTCCATCGATTCTGACACAGACTGAGCGGCTTCATGAAGGCTGCGAGATGCTGCGAAAGGCCTGGACGAGTTGAAAGTGATGTCCTAGCGGTGTTCGGTGATTCTAGATTCGCCAGATATTCCGACCTCAGTCGAGGGATTGGGGCTGCACTGTCAAGGTGTCCTGCGCCTCCGCAATGGACACCAAAGATCCTGGTCAAGTATGGGCCCGGATGGGCGGTTTCTTCGTAGCCCTGGAAGACGGTGTCTTGATTGAACAAGGCAAAGAGATCATCACTCATCCAGAGTCTTGCGCATTCGATCATGTCCGGATTTACAACCTCCAGCTCTGTTCTCGTATCTGGGCTGAGTATCAAGAATGCTGCCAATTTCTTGGCCATAGGCAGGCTTGCAAAGCCGTCCTGTCTGATCTGCGATTCGAGCTGCCGTGCAATAGCGGTCTTGAGGGACGCAGGTATCAGCGTGATGTCTTTGGTATATCGGACCAGATCTGACATCGCGAATACCCAGTGGTTATCGTTGAGTGACCACTAACATTCTATCAGTATGTAGCTTTGGAAGGGCGTGGCCACGACTCACCTGCTGAGCCAGCTTGGAAGCTCCAAAGGGAGTGAGGAAGTCTTCGTCAATAGGGATGTCGTTGGCTTGAGGCATGTTCGAAGATTAGCCGCCTTTGCTCTTGTTCTCCCACAATGCAGGACTTACTGAGCTATCGAGCTCGCCTTTGGTGCGATCACGTCGCTATTGAGCTTCAGCATTGTGGTTCTATCGTTCGGCCACAAACATAAGGTCTCGTCCAGGATACGTCGTATCAGATCTTCCAGTCGACTTTGCGCGATTATACCCGGAATGAGATTCCAGACTGTCCGTGCCATGGAGTCATTGCTCTTTAACTTGCAATCATTGAAGTCTCGCACGCGGGTGTACATTCGGTCTCCATTACCTCCCGTGATGTATCCCACGATCAATCCAAACGAGTAGACGTCAATGCCCGGAGAAGAAGCATATTGCTGCAGGCCGTCGATCAAGTTCGCGGCTTTCAGACATTCGGGGGCTTTCCACAGCGCAGTACCGCCCTGCGGATGGTCCTGACTCGTCGTGATGCCGCTAAGGCCAAAATCACATAGCTTAGGCATCCAGCCAGAGTCGGCCTCGAACATGAGGATATTCTCAGGCTTGAGGTCTGCATGAACGACTCCAACGCTGTGCAAGGCTGCGAGTCCACGTCCAACCCCAGCTATGATGGAGAAGCATATTTCGCCTGGAGGAGATTGTGGTTGATGCTGTTTGCAGAAGCTGGCAAGGTCGGGTGTATCGACGTTTGCACATTCCATGACCATGGATGGACGCAGATTCTCGACATCACCGGGTGCCGTTTCGGCAAAAGCAACGGCTAGAAGCGCGGCAATGTTCGGGTGTCGACATCGACACATGATCTCTGTTTCGATCCTTAGAGACGAGCGATGTACAAGCGAAAGTCTTGAGGGAGAATTGAAGAATACGTACCGACTTCAAACATAAAGTCATGGAGAACGCTTGCTGTGACTGCTGTAGCATCATTGCCATCGGCGTGCTCCTGGTCTAGGGCTTTGAACTTCTTGACGGCCACCAACTGTGACTCTGCATCCGCTTGTCTCCAGGTAGCCTTCTCAAGAGTTCCAAAGGATCCTTGCCCAAGAATGCCTTCATGGTGTTGTGACGTCAAGTTCTGCGGTTTCTCGATCGGGATGTTGAACGCATCTAACGTTGTCACGAGTCTCAGTAGATCGGGCTCTGGGGGCGCCTCGCCAGCTACCGTGGCAAAGTTTTGTGAGATTGGTGGAGGAAGTTGTTCTGCCAATTGGCCAGACACTTCGCTGACGTTGGGCTCGAAATCATCGGATGATGGACTGATGCCGGGCTGTGGGGGCAGCCGCACTTGCCGAAGGCTGAACTCCGACTCGGGCCGGGAGGAGTGCATTAGCGACATGATCGGTGGATGAGGAAAGGAAGGCCGACGAGATGCTCAGGACTGTGTGTAATTATGAGGTTCTCTAATGGGTGAAGGTCGTGAAGATGCCAAGATGCTCCCCTGGATAATGTGGCGGAGGCTTAGAGGATGGAGGGACCTGGACCTCGCGCGAGGCTTGCATGAGGCCGCATGAGGCCGCCTGCGAAAAGTCACATCGAATCAGCAGTCGAATGGAGCTTCAATCTCGGTAGCCAAGCCACGCTGTGTTCATACCTCGTAACGCCAGATCTCTTTTTATATAGAGTCGTAAGAGCTTCGAAGAACTGTCTCCAGCGTCTGCACTCGTCGTCTGCGAAGGGATGGCCGAAATCATCGGATTGGCCCTTGCAGGCCCTCCAGCTGTCGAAGGCATCATCAAGACCGTAAAAACAATCAGAGAGCTACTTCAGAGATACCAAGATGGAGACGCAGCCATGAAGGCCTACCAGCTTCAAATCGATACGCACCTCATCGATATCGAGAACATCGCTCGCTTCATTGCTGAGAGCCTCACCGGCGTGGATGACTTCAGCCGGAACTGCTTCCAACGACTGCTTCTTCAGCTTCAGTCGCTACTGAGTGACTTCCAGAGTGCAGCCTCAACTCAACTCGATCGGCAAGGCAACTTGAGGCGGATCAAATTCGCATTTCGGGGCCATAATGCGTTGAAGAAGTTGGATCTTGAGTTGAGTGACTGGAGACGGAGAGTCGGAGATGCCATCTTCTCTCTGTGTTTGGTCCAGGGCCGCTCTTTCCCAGACTTACTTTGTCAACCAAGGCCGGCTGCGCTTGACTCTTTGGCGACCATCCTGGAATCGTGTTTAGAAAAGACCAAGTCGCCGAAAAAGCTCCTACTAAACGACAATGATCGAGCCAGCGATGAAGGCGTCACGATTCGATATTCCAGAGCCAAGTTGCACATGAGCCCGTGTCGTTGTATTTCGGAGGTCCACCAGGGCTCGGCCTCACCAGAAGCAATTCGAGACCTTGCCTCCTTCCTCGCCGTCTCTGATCCGGAGTATGTGGCTCTCCTAAGATGCCAAGGCTTCTGCGGAAATACGTTGCAATATCTTGTTCCGGAAGGCCTTTCGAATCCTAAGACTCTCCGTGAAGCTCTCCTCGCCGAGAATCCACAATGGATGATCGGAGCGCAGCCATCGCACAGCCTCGACGAAAGACTGCTACTGATGAAGAAGTTGGCCTCGACGGTCTTGTATATACATCTCGCGAGGCATGTTCATAAGGGGGTTCGACCGGATAATGTTCTGCTGCTCAAATCAGATCAACACTCTCCCACATCACTCGGCAGTCCTTTCTTGATCGGCTTTGATCTTACCAGGAAAGATGTTGCGAGCAGCAGCAAAACAGTCATGACTGAGACTGACAAGTATTACTACCTGCCTCCAGATCGACAAGGCGATCCGACTCGGAAATTCTCCATGTTGGACGATATATACGCCCTCGGGGTGCTTTTCTTGGAGCTAGCGCTTTGCCTGTCATTTGTGCGTCCCAAAGGACAGAGTTCGAACGGGCAGACAGCTTGGGAGCGCCATCCGATCTTGCTGGAGGGCGCATCTGGAGGACAAGAGAACAGCGGCGTGCTGACTGCCGTCAAACTGCGTCAGCGGCTGATCTCGCAGGCAAGAAAGTCCGTGCCACGTACTATGGGCTCGACTATCGCCGGCTTGATCGTTTCTTGTCTTTCATGCTTGCATGATGAAGAGGCCTTTGGCGATGCCTCTCAAATGGAAGACGAGGATGGCATTGTGCTTGGTGTTACCTTTTCCAAGCGAGTCATAGCTGTGCTTGATCAGGTCATGTTGTAGGGCAATGCATGTCGAGATCGCGGACCGGCGTCATTGGGAGTCCGGCAGGTCTCGGGCCATGTAGGCAGCACAGTAAAGTAGCATTCATGCGTGCATGTGAAAGTCGCCAGTGGGCTTGGCAGCACATGCTTCAACATTCACTCATTAGCGCTCACTTCAAGACCGCGCCAGTGGACGCACGTGCCACCGCTGTCGCCTACATATTCCGGGCTTGACCTCTGCGACTTCCATCAACACCAAAACAACACCATCTACCAAATTGTGTCGCAACTCATCATGTCACCACAAGGCAATAACATCTCCGGCCTGCGCGAGCAGATCTTCGGTAAGTCATCCACATCAAAATGCACACACATAACACTGACTCGCCACGCCAGCGAACGCCGCCCACATCTACACCTACAACGTAAACCAGCACCTCGACCGCACCCGCGGCACAGTCGTCAAGCCCAGCGAGATCTTCGACGTGGTCATCATGAGCCCAAGACTCCGGACCCAACTACTTCACAGCCGCACTCGTGCTGCTCGATCCCAAGGACAGCACGATCAAACTCAAAGCCGCGGGTCGCGGTATGGAAGACGCATACACCGCGCTGCTGGTGGAGCTCGGCAGGATGGCGATGAAGGAGATCAAAGAGGCTACGGCTACTCGAGGACGGACGCTTGAAGGATGGAGGTGGGGGTGATTATGGTCCGTCACCGGTTGAGGATGGAGTCGCGGGCGTAGCATACCGGAAGCTATCAGGCCTTGGAATTGAATGGTCCTACATGGTGGTCTACGCCACCGGCTTCTCAATAGCCCTAACATTAACCCCCTTTTTAACCACAACCCTCGGCCTTGTCATCCTCTGATGCACCTCCTTAGTAGTCCACTCCGGACCCATAGGCAACCTCCGACTGCGTTCATACTGCTCGCCAGTCTCGTACCCATGCGGCAGCACCGGCGCAAGATACTTCTTCCCCTTGCGATCCTGCTTCTCGGAAATAATCACATTCTCCAGACTGGCGTCCTTGCGATCGGCCTGCTTGACTCCACCGGGGAGTTTCGTCTTGTAGAGCGGGTTGTGTTTGGCGCGGGCGTTGGCTTTGCGGATGGATTTCGAGAGGCCTTCGCCGGCCCAGGAGCCCCAGCCGGGGAGGTGGTTGGAGACTTCTTTTTCGTCTTCGGATTCGGCCAGGTCGGCTTTTTCGGAGGCGAAGGCGGTTTCGACGTCGTCGCCGGCGAAGGCGCGTTGTTGGAGGGCTTTTGAGGCTTCTTTGGCGGAGAGGACAGGGTTGGAGGGCTCTTCGTTGTCGGATGCTTCTGCGGCATCGGTGTGAGTTATAGTAGTCCAGCCGTTTGTGTTCGCTGCGGTGGTGTCTTTGGGAGGATTGGCGGGGGCAGCTTTTGGTGGACGCGAAGTCGCGGTGCTTGGGGTCGTCAAATCCAAAGCATCACTATTCGTGACGCCTTTCTTCGACCCTCTCGGGGCCTTGAGCCATGCGCCCTCTGGGACCTTCGGAGGTTCCTTGAGCCAGCCTGCAGCCAACGGTTCGCTTGGTGCAGTGCTCTTGACCTTTCCATTCTGCTGCGACTTCTCCTTCGATGATGGTTTCTCAGTCACGATCGTTGCCTCGGCCTCGCCGTTCGCCTCATCGCTGCCATCTTCATCATCAGACTGATCTTCGGGTGCCTCGAACTCCAGCTTCTCCTCCTTCGGTTGCGGCTTCTTCTCCTTCGACTGAGGTCCAAAGATAGCACGGCCGAGGCTCTGCTCTTCTTCTTCGCTCTCTTCCTCATCTCCATCAGCAATAGCCATTTCTTTCCGAAGTCGCCTAGCATCCTCTTCATTGGCTTTTCGCTTTCGTTCATCAGCATCCTGCATGAACTTGAGCGCGGCAAGGCCTTTCGGTTTGTCAGATTTCGTGTCCTCTGTACCACGAAGCTGGCCCAAGAACTCTTCATCATCTTCTTTCTCATCCTCTGAACCGCTGCCTTCGTCGCTGGACACATCCTGCCCAGCGATCCGCTTCTTGAGATCCTCAGCCCGCTTGGCCTGCTGAACAACACCATCTCTGGCATCCTCATCCCAGGCAGTGCGGTTCGTCTGCTTCAAAGACTTGGCCCACTTCGAGTCCTTGTGCTTCGTTCCCATTCGAGCTTCAGCGCGCTTGCGATCATTCCTCTCCTTCTCATCCTCATCCATTGGATCAATGCCCATCTCCTCGAGCATTTGCTTCTCTCGCTCAGCATCTCTCTCGCGCTCTTTGCGGTGGACTCGGCGATAGCTCTTGCTCTTGATCTTGGCTATGCGCTTCGCCTTGATCTCCTCGCGGAAGAGGAGTTCTCGCTGTCTTCGAAGTTCTTGTCGTCGACGCAGAACCTCTTCGACGGGCAGCTTCTTCTCGGCGAGTTCTTCAGCTTTGAGAAGAGCGGCTTCTTCGTCGCCAAGGTCATCACCGTCCGGCTGCTTCTGCTTAGCTGCCAGACCAGACTCTTCCATGATACGCTGAATGCTCTCTTCCAGCTCCGTTTGAGGGACTTGCTGATCTGCAGCCATGAACTTCTCCCTCCCAGTAGTAGCAGCTTGATCTGTCGAGCCTTGCAGGGGAAAGTTCAGGAATTCGGCTCGTCGATTTCGAACGACTGTATCCCGCCATCGATCGAGCTGCTCTTTGGCCTTTTCGGTGGCGACTTCTCGATCCATCTTATCCTGTTGTCTCTTCGGCAGAGGCGCAGCGATTGTGGTTGGCTTTTGCGACTTCTTCTTCTTGGACGTAGGCTTGTCGAATTCCAATCCAGTATCCTCGAGGAAGTCGTCCACAGTGGCGGCAGCGGCAGGTTGAGGAGCGGTTCGTTCGCGTGTTGAAGAATCCATAGCCTCCAAACGATCTCTCATCCGAGCGACTCGTTCCTCATCGTCCGCGTCGTCTTCATCCTCAGACTCAGATTCAGACTCAGAAGACTCATCCTCATCATCTTCCTCACTGCCACTATCCTCATCCCCATCTCCACCCTGCCTTCTTGGCTCCCCCTCCTCTTCCTCATCATCCAACATAGCTGCCAAATCAACCGCATCATCACCTAACCCCAATCCCTCCTCATCCTGACTATCCCCCTCCTCATCCTCACTTTCCTCCCCTTCATCCAAATCCACCTCTTTCTTCTTCGCCTTCCCCTTCCTCTTCCCACCTTTACTCTTACTCCCCCGAAACGTAAACCCCCCAAACCTCTCCTCATCGCTCTCCCCAAAAGCCTCGTCCGAATCCAAGTCACTATCATCATCGCCCTCGCCTAAGCCACCGAGCGTCCACTCGTTCCCCGAGCTGTCGCTGCCATACTCGACATCGGGGTCATCGCTTCTGCGGGAGGGTTTCTTGCGCTGTGGCTCTTCGTCTTCCTCGTCTTCTTCGTCGTCTTCGTCGCGCCTCCTCTTCCGCCTCGGCTCGCCATCATCCTCAATCTCTCCCAACCGAGACTGTCGCACGCCCCGCTTCTCTGGGTATTGTTCCTGCGCGCGCTCATACGCATCCAATCCGCGCTTCTTGCTCTTCTTGGCGGCTTTCTTCGACGAGGGCGCCGTCGCGGCTGTGTTCGCGCGGGAGATTCGTGCCGGCATCGTATCTCGTTGAAAGTTGTCGCAAAGACGAAGTTCAAACTCCAAAAATTTCCCAAGTCCCGACGAAATCTTGGCACTACGGCAGACCAAAACTCTACTCCACCCCCGACGACGCCGCGGACTTCACTTCATCTCCTCCTCCGCCGCCAACACCACCACCGCCAACGACAGCGACAGCGACGATGCAGCCATCCCCGATATTACAGAAAGCCATTCGGCGCCTCGCTCTGACCACAAAACAAGGCCCGCACAATTACTACAAAGGCAACCGCGTCGGAGCTCTGGGTAGACATACCAAGTATGGAGGGTATATTATCAATTGGGCCAAGGTTAGGACTTATGTCGTGCCGGATTTGAGCAACTTCACTGTAAGTACATACATGTGTATGGGGGGATGGTTGAGGCTGGTGTGCTGATGGTGACGTGAACAGTTGACGCCTTTTGTTGCGAGACGGATTCAAAAACGACGGGATAACTTTTCGCATACGGAGACGAGGAGTCCGATGGATGGGAAGGAGTGGATTAGGAGGTGGAAGGAGGAGGGTGGGAATATGTGAATGATTGAATAAATGGAGCTTTGTCAAAGGACTGGATGGGATGCCCAAGATGGCTGCGTCCAAAAGGGAGGATGGACGATACCAGCAGCAATGGGCACTGTAAAAGAGCAGCATACCCGCCGAGGCAAAGCAGAGCGCTCTCTCTGTCTCTGAGAGGGATAGCACGGGAAGATACTCATAGCCACAGCAGCCAGCATCATACAACGGCTCGCTGGATGTGGTTTGCAAGACGAGAGAGCGAATGGAAGTCGAGAGAGATTCGCAAGTGCGAATCGCACCGCTCTATAAAGACTCGTATCCTAACTTTAGGTTACAAGATGCAGTACCTGACTGCGAAAGAGCAGCCAAAGCAACGCTACATGGGTATCTTCTTTTCTCATCCAAATGCCTGTTCAACTCCTGCTGTCGCTTCTCATGCCAATCTAGTATCCACCACGTCCATATCCACCACGGCCGCGTCCACCACCACGACCTCCACGCCCACCAAAATCACCACGACCACCACCTCGACCGCCACCACCACGCCAATGCTCACCACCGCTGCCACGACCTCCCTGGTTAGGGAAGAAGCTGAAGTTCGACGCACCAGCAAACCGACGAGGAGTCATACCAGGAGGACACTCAAAGCCCTGCTCCCTCGACATTCTAATGTCCAACGCTGCATCCTGACTCAGCGCCCACTTTGAGTAGCCCCGGTCCATGCTCTCCTTGACGGTGTTGCGCAGGAACGTGGTGAACCCGGTCTTGTTTGGCGCCGGCAGACCCATGTTGACGAGGAAGTTGGGGAAGTCGTTGACCTGCTGAATGTCGCGGATGGCCTTGGCCATGGAAGTAGCAGCGCCATTAGGTGGGGCACCGTGACGGTGGAAGAGCTGGTCGCGGAGTTCGACGAGGGTGCGCTTGTGCACGTTGCCCTCCTTGTCCTTGTACATGCGAGTCTTCTCTACCATCTTACGCATCAGGTTGAGGAACATGAAGATGCGATAGGACGTCTTGCCCGCCTCAAACGTCTTCTCGAGGCGGTAGTCGGAGATGGGAGCCTCCTCCATGAAGCTGAGCTCAGGGAAGCCCTTGCCCTTGGGCGGACGCTCTAGCATCCAGACGACGTTGCGGGTGATGGCTTCCTTGATGAGGGCTTTGGTCACTTCTTCGGAGATGTCGGCTTCGCTGATGAGCATCATGATGAGGAGATGGCCCAAGTTGGGCACGGACTGCTTGTCCCGCTGACCCTCGATGAACTTCTTGAGCATGACGTTGGCGTGATTGGCGATGTCCTTGCGCTCGGTGGCCAGGCACAACAGGATGTGGAAGAGCTGGAAGTAGCTCTCGATAGCCTTCTCGGATGCGTGCGTGAGTGTCGACTTTGGACGGTCGTCAGGGAAGTAACGATACGAGGGGAAGCGTGAGTCACGCCAATTCTCCAGTCCCTCAGCGTCGGTCGACAGCTGGACCACGATGGTGTTCATGAAGTCGTAGAGCACAGTGTCGAGAGTCCCCTGCACACCAGCTGCTCTTGCGATGCCGTTCAGGCGGTCGTCGATATCCTTGCGCACACGGAGCCAATGGCGCTCGGAGATCGGAAGCGGCAGCCAGTACTCGAACGATAGGCCCTGGGTTGATTGGCGGATACCATGACGCTCATACGCATCGCGAGAGATGAGATCGAACTCCGACTTGATGGTCTTTGGGTGGTTGGTGGCATGAACGCCGATACCCAGGTCGAGGTCGTTGAAGCCGCGCTTGAGGGTGAAGCACTGCAGCTCGCGGGTGCGGATGATGTTGAAGTTGCGGATGAGGCGACCGAAGCCGTTCCATGCGCGAGCAGCCAGAAAGAGGTCTTCGTCGTCGAGGTGGTCGCAGAAGAGCAGAAGGATGTCTTCTGGCAGATCGACGAGCTCGAGGGGCTTCTCCTCCTCTTCGGCCTGGCCTTCTTCGCCATCGGCTGAGGTAGACTCGATGGCCTTCTCGTCAGTCGAAGGCGTGGCGAGCTCAAGAAGTGCTCTCTCCTCGCTGGCCTTCTGGTCGTCCAGCTGTGGAGCAGGAGTAGACTCGATGGCGATCTGCTCCGTCGATGATGCCGTAGTATCAGGCGCCTCGGTCATGGGAACGCTTGCCACGACCTCCTGCTTCTTGGTCGCATCAAACCCACACTTCGCACACTTGAAGTTGTCAGTCCTCAACACCGACGGATAGCCATACTTCTCCATATGTCTCTCATTCCGCCTCGTCCACTCCTTCCGATCAATCGTAAACCCATCCTCCTGGTCAATCTTGTCGCTGGCAAAGAAGCTCAGAACCTGGATACAGATGCCCTTCAAGGTGTAGGCGGGTGTGTAAGCGACGTTGAGCATGTCCATGCAGATGTAGTCGTCGAAGACGTTGGGGTGCATGACTTTGCTGTTCATCTTGATCTGGGGCGGTGATAGTGGGTAGTTGTTGCGGAAGATGATGGTCATGTGCAGTGGCGGCTGGTCTTCTGGCGAGATGACCAGGCAGGCTTGGGTGAGGTCGCCATTGTGGATGTGGAGGGAGATGCCGGGATATGGCTTGTCTTGCAGCTCCTTGATGTCTTGCAGGAGGCGCTGCTGGAGGAAGTGGTTGTTGGAGGAGGCGGCGGTCGCTTGGTTTGCGGCCATGTTGTGGGTGGTGGTGGTGGTGTATGGTGATGTCGGTCGGGGTGGAGTTGAGTTGGAGAGGCGAAGTGCAAGTCGGCGGTGGCGGTAGAGAAAGGAGCTTAAGTGCAGGAAAGGAAGTCGCGAGTGAATAGACAGCCTCGCGGGTGCGGCCCGTGCGTCAGAGCAAACGCCCGGTGACCAAAAGGAGCTGTGACTCAACCCAGGCAGCTTTCAAGGCACCAAGGCTGAATGGCTTTTCTTTGCACGCTGAATGAAAAGACGTGGAGCAACTTCAGCATGTGCCTTTTTGAAGGAAGGAAACTTGCAGAATAGAAAATCGGCCAACAAAGAAGGAAATGAAGAGCAGCACCTACCCGAAACATGAGACGTCCTCTGAAGCAGCTTGCTTCAATCACGGATTCCAGCATAGGCGAGATGCTCCAGCCGGCTTTGTGTCTCTTCGAGCATGTTGAATGCTTGACGTGCAGGGCAAAGATTCTTCCGCGGCGGTCTGCCGAGCTGGTATGATCGAGGCTTTGAAAGACTTGCCTGCATGCAGTGATAGGTGGGCCATCGAAGAGCGCTGCGAGCCTGCCGGCGGCGAACAGCTTCCTGAGAGCATCCATTACGTCTCAGCTCCATACCAGATTGTCTCGAGGCCGACTCGGACAGCCCCTGGCCGAGACTACGGGATCGCGAGTCGACCACTGTCCGGATATGAGCTTCGAAGAGGAGCTTCAGTGCATCGTCTGCTCGCTTTCCCGACATATATCACATACCAGCCATGCTCTCAGATATAGACTCCATGCTCTTGATCGTCGAGGACTGCCGGCGATGTGGAGCGGTGGCATCGTTTCTCGGTGCCGCGAGTAATCACTAGGTGAAGATCGAATGGAGGTGTGCCCGGTTGCTTCCAAAATTTCTTGCACGGGTGCATGGACACTTCGTAGGTCGTCAGCTATTGTCATCAGTATTTGTCTAGCTGTTCAATCTTGCCTTCTGGAAATCTCTGGGCGCCAAAACCCTTCGATATTGCGCTATGAGGGCCAGCTCTGGTAACTCGTTTCGTATCGACGATACTGCAACTGCAGGACCTTGCAGCGGTAATCGAGATCGTTTGTAGCTATCATTGGGCCACGAATGGAGTCGGCTTCTAGGGAGACAATCGAAATTGGTCTTGAACAATGATGAGAGCTCTCTTTCGAGAAGTGCGTCTCCTCAGGGGGCGTCGTCTGACCCTGACAAGAAGCAGCATCGGTCAACAGTGGCAAAGCTGCTTACCACTATGCAAGTCTCCTGGCCCAGCTTGGACACTCTGGTGGCGACGTATAAAGTGTGTGGGCAGGCCAAAGCTGATCCGACTGGAAGCACTGTTCGCCTACGATCCGACGGTCTCCGCAAGCGATGGGGCGCCGACGCATGTCTCCATATCTGTGAAGGTCTATCCCCCTCTTGAAACGGACGTGATATACCCACACAAGTTCAGCGGATCTCTCAACCCACATCTTGGCTGCTTGGTGGCTGATTCCAGTCTGGCTCCCAATCTTCACATAAGCTGGCGTCCCCACTCCGCGTGCGTGTGTGGCCATTGTTGTATCCGGATATCACATTTCATCGTCGATGGTGACCATGTGAGGTAGTACAAAGTTCCAGGGACAGGGGTTTAGACGCCCAAAAAGCCGCGAAACAGGACTTTAACCTCCACGAGGTAATCATCGGAGGTCCATCTGCAGCTGGTCGAGTACGACAGCAAGCGTTGCAACGAGGTGGGTGTCCGCTGCATGATCAAGACCACCTTCTGCTGATCGGCGTTGGTCGACAAGCCTGCTCGGTCCGACAAGCTGGCATGGGTTGTGAAATGTTTATTGCCCCTAACCACGGTGTTCGCCCCAGACTCTTCTGCTTCAGGAAGGCCCAAGGGGTGGCGATATAGTGTTGGTGGAATGTGCGAGAAAGGTGGTGTGTGAGGATGTTCGCTTTCCTCCAACTTGATGAGCTGCAGTGTGCTCTCAAGTTCTTGCAAATCCAGTCTCATGCGAATTCCAGCGACGAGAACGGGGTGTCCTCATCATACACCCAATCCGTTGTTTATATTGGTTCTGCTCGGGCAGCAGAAAGTCGCTGCAAAGTCCTCCCGATTGCTCCATCTCATGGTATTGATCGACTTGCGTGCTTGGGCCGCCGAGGTCAAACGATCACATGCGTCGTTCTAGCACGGACTGCCATGGGAATGTCGTCGGGTGGGTCTCGTCCGCAGGACATATTGTCGTGGAGTCGTATGTCCTACTAGCTCGATTAAGCAGGACCCATGGTGTTGTTGGTCCACTTGATCCAGGACCGGCCAGCACTAGAAACAGCTGAAACATGCGGTTGCACAAGATGTCGAGTTCCTGTCTATCTTGTCGGGTCCATCATGCCTCTCGAGGCGCCTGGGCTATCCAGCTTTTCGTTGGTGTACGGGCAACTCGCTGCATCCGTCCTAGAGTGCTCGTGACAATGCCCCTGTTTCTCTAGCACAGCAGAAAGCTCGCATTTCGCTCGCGTCTGCGCCGGCATCGCTTTGGCAATGTTAGATCTTGTTCGACAACGGATTGATGGACACTTCCCGCATAGAGTCTCAGTCATTGCAGGCATAAGAACAGAGAGTCTGCAAGAGAGTTAGTATGAGGGTCTTCTGGACGTAACACTCGCTCTCCTGTCCCAGTCTGCTGACAGCTTACGTAGGATCACAAGACCAGAAGGCGATGAATCAGAGGCGCGGTCCAACTCTCCGTTCGCCGCTGGGACCTTCTCGGAGTCTGAGCACGCGCAAGCAATGCAGTGATGTTCGCCGGCGGAAGAGCTCCCCACCAGTCGTGCCCCATTCCGTCCAGGCCGTCCATGATCTGCCGGATTCGGTCTCTGCAGAAACCCCCAAACTGCGCTCCATCCACACTCCAAATTCAACATCCCACGCAGGCCGTATACATCCATGACTGGCCCCATCACCCAACACAATTCCCACTCCAAAACGAAGACAAAAGTTGACGCGTCTTCCAAACCACGTGAGCAGGAAGCGGCGAGACCAGTGAAATCTTGTGGGCGGTGATATCCCGTGACGACGTTTGGCTGTGTGATGATGTGACAACGGCTCCGAGTTGGGCATCAATCGGCCCCTACGCCAAAACAATTCGAAAAATCAGCCACTCACGGCCCGAGAAATTCAAACAAACGGCATCTGTGCTCGAACGCGAGGCCAATGCGCGGCGGGAGCTACCGACGTAGACCTTCTCTCCTGCGAAGTAGATTGCTCCTTCTTTAGTTGAAACATCCTCCGCCAGAACCACCACTGCTCTTTTCAACGATTGTATGTCTGCATAAGCTGAAAATGTTTCTTCATAACCTCAAACATCCGACTCTTCAGTATGGTAACGAACCTGGACAAGACGGCGTCTCGCCTCAAAACGAAAGCAAATGGCGCAATTGCACAAGAGATGTGTTTGATGGATTCTTCATCTGTCTCTTGTCTCCGCCTCTGTCAATGCCGGCATCCGTAGAGCACCACACATGACACCGCCTCGGCTGCCAGGGATGTCATGCAGGTATGTTGCGAAGAAATCGTTTGCGACATGTCGACACCGGACTCAGGAGACGGAAGCCTGCTCTTCGAATCACTGCAAGCAGCCACCCGGAAAGCCATGCTCGAGGTCTCGATTGTCTCGCCAGATCGGCTGCCAGAAGACGCAATGCAGAATGTCGACCAGACTGTGTTCTGAAGCGTGCAGAAGTTATTGAAACGCCTTGACTTTAGCTCTCCATCGACGAGTGAATACTGCAGAGACCTCCAAAGACCGCAGACCGAGATCCTCGCTGTTACAACGGCCGGGCTCTTGCTGCCAGACAAATCCACCCACAGATCCAGCGCCGCGTTCCCAGCAGTCATTCACGCCGTTGTACGACCCCAACCCTTGTGATTGCCAGCGCAGACTGTCTTGTTGTCGGAATCGAATCCGGGGTCTTGGGAGCACAACAACCAGGCCGTTGGCAGGCGGTCAAGCAGCGGTCGTACAGATGATGGAAGTCTTGACTCAGCTCTGTGCAACCACCTTCTCGATCACGGGTGACGGCGCGCGTCCCAATGTCGCACAAGATCTCGCTGACCCGTCCCGGTTCCACGGCCGTGCCAATGTCGCGTGTCTGCTGCAGGTAGCCGCATCAGCGACTGCCGAAACTTGTCATGGGGTGCACACTGCCATTGCGAATACCTGAAATGACAGAAGATGAGACGGGACGCGTGATACCCTCTATTGTTTGTCAAGCAGAAACCGCTGTGTCCGCCCACCGCCGCCCAACCTCCCCAGCAACAACAACAAACTCGAACGCCGATACCCGTGCGAGGAAATGGAATGAGCGCCTGCGCTCACTTGGAAGAGCTCGCCGATGCGCCATCCTTCTTGGGGTTCTGGACGACCGAGGCCTTTTTCTTGAGCGTGTAGAGTCGATTCGTGGTGTCTCGGCAGTCGCCTGGTATGCCATTGTCAGTTGGCGATTGACCAACGGTGAGGATGTTCTCTTAACCTTACCACACTTTTCGTCTAGCCGGTATTCGATCGCAACGACATTCGCTGGGCAACGCTTGTGTGTCTCTTGGTATTTGAAGCCTGTTCAAAGCGTTAGCCATGCGATTCAAGTTGCTGCAGCTGATCGAGCCTCATGTCTTACACCACGCGCGAACTGTGTACCGCAGATGGCCACAGGCGTACTCGACTTTGGTGTAGTCGCACATATCGATGGATTGCGGCGTAGTTGACGAGCTTGAACGATGACGATGATGTAGTCGGGAGAGAGATATCGAGTTCGGTCTTGTACAGGATGCGGTTGTTTCTGCAACTTGTATGTCGAGAGATATCGGACAGCCTGGTCTGTATGATAGTCCAGCAAACTAGGCGAAACCGATTGTGTCCCGGTAGCACGCGGCCATACCCAGTCGGCAGTGATGAAGAGACGGGGCCCTACGGGTCGGGACGTGATGGTGGCCCCGGGAGCTCTAAATGATACAGATCGCACACCCGCAGTAGAGCATGTACGACCCAAGAAGCATCGCTGCAGCAGCTTTGTCCCCTTGAGCTGCAGGTGCATGGAGGGAGGGAGCGTATCTGCCCTCCCACCTCAGCTCTCGTTCGAACGGCGGCAGGACTCGGCACTGGGCGAAGACGGGGTGGGGTAGGCTCTTCCGTTGATGGTGGCTAAGGCCTGGGGGCAGGTTGATGGACCAATGGTGCCCGCGAATGAAATGACAGGGACCGCCATGGAGCTGGCCATTCGTTGAACGCAACCTGCTGCGGGCCAGTGTGGGCAGGAATGAGCGAAAGTGACCTGTACCGAGGGATGATAGATACAATGCGTTCTAGCCTCCCTCGATCCCTTATGTACACGGCGTCTAACGCGACTACAGGTTATTGTCTTGCTGACATGATAGCTTGCTCTGGCGGATTCGCTTTGAGTCGTCGTATTCCTCCTGCCTATGTCGGTCCGCAGCACCCTAGACTCATGATGCCGAAACGGCACCGCATGGGGAGCTGAGGACCGGCTCCTTGGATCTGACGCCTGCCGGGATTCCCGGTGTCTGCGTCCCAAGGACAAGGCTTAGGAACAACGGCGAACAAATCACCGCTCGTTCGAGGGATCCGAGACCGTTTCTAGCGGCTGCTTTGAAGCGATAGACTTCCACCCAGTGCATCAGCCGCGAACCCAGTCCATGATGAGCGTTGCGCCGGTGATGATGCCTTGGCGAGCAACCGGTTTCATCACATGTTGGTTTTGGTTGCTGACGAAACAGTGACGAACGAAGCAACCCCCTCGAGAGTGGTAAGTGTTGATACCCGATTGCGCATTCTTTGGACCACCACCATCTCACCATCTTCGCAGGATCCATCAATCTTGACACATGGAATCGAACAACAGCCGTTGCGGAAAGCGCCACACAAAGTCTCGCACGGTCTACCTGTGACGCCTTCGCTCCCCGGAACGCAGCCCCCGTATCAGAAAAGGATCTGCGACGGCAAGCAAAGCGGTGAAGGACGAAGGCGAAGATGATGGCATGACGTTCACCTTCAATACCTCGAGGTGTTATAGCCGCATCAAAGGACCCGCCCGGCTTCGCCACGAGCCTAGAGGCCACGACTCGTGAAGTGCTCCGGTTCGACGACGGAGTTATTCCCCGACGAAACTCTTGCAGCGGAGAAGCCGATCATGCAGCATGCTCGAGTCGCCGCTACCAAGCGTTCGATCCACCTCGCAGGGGTGGGACCGTTGCGTAACATTGCTGGGGGCGTGAACAGGAGCGGACCCAAGATCCAATATATGCCAGACGGGCTAGCCACGAAGACCCCAGGCTGCGATCGTTCCAGCTTCGACGACTGAGGTTCGACGTTTTCCTTTGGTGCTTTCTCCTGCAGAAGCATGCATGGAGGCCTATGCAGCTAGAGCATACCATGGGAGCAGCCATCATCCGCCGCCGGTAGACCTTCGAATAGTCTATGCAGCCAGCAGCTAACACTCCGGAGAGACGGTTATGCCTTGCTGCCCGTCATGCGGATGTACCTCGAGCCGAGCCCAGTCTTGAAGCACAGCAAGAAGCGATTCGAGCGTCTTTTCGACACATAAGCGTGGAGCTGCCAGGATATTGATTGAAGAGTTGGCCACCGAATACATCGCCGCTTGGCACCTTTGCCTTGAATCCGCATTAGCGACGATCTGCGGAAGGCATTGGGATACGGACGTCGACATGTCTCCGCGGCGTTTGGATCCGAACGATGAATGTGGGACGGCCGTAAGATACGAGATTCGGGATGTTGGAGGCAAAGAAAGATGGATACACGTGTTGAGTAACTTGTAGCTTGCCGACGGCCGCGGCATCGCTTGGACTCGGAACCAAAGATCTCAGCGGCAGCTGCCGGGATGTTAAGAGACTACGGAAAAGGCATGAAAAGGAGGACGGTGGTGATTCAACCTGATTGGCATAAGAAAGGTAGTACAAAGACGCCTAGATCGGACATCTCTGCGCTTGTGACGGCACCTCGATGCCCAATACGCCTTTCAGCCTGACAACACCCACAAGAGCTGTCCTGCTTCGAAGGTACCGTCGTGCAAGAACAAAAAGAAAAGAGAAGGCAGAGGCCATGAAACAAGCCGCCCAAAAGGATAACGCCAAAGTAACATTAGACCCGCTGGAAAGGTGATATCGAACAGCAACGAAGCCCAAAGCCTCCCAGGAACATCCTTCAAACATCACATAGGAGCTGCAGGAATCATGACATTACCTAGAAATCGCCCGCGCTCTCCTCCGGATCCAGCCATCCTCTGCACATGTCCACGGCCCTGGCCCACTTCTTGAACATCTTCTCGGACTCCTCGGGGGTGATGTCCGGCTTGAAGAGCTTGCGTCCTTTCTGGTTGATGGCTTTGAGCTCGTCGAACTCCTTCCAGATGTCCACTGCGAATCCAGCCGCGATAGCGGCGCCGAGAGCCGTCGTTTCGTGCATGTCCGGGCGGTCGACTGGGATGCCGATGATGTTTGCTTGCGTCTGCATGCAGAGGTTCGAGTTGGACATGCCACCGTCAACGGCCAGATCTGAGAGGTGGTGGCCACTGTCCTTCTCCATGGCGTCCAGGATAGCCTTCGTCTGGAAGCAGGTGGCTTCTAGGGTAGCTCGAGCGATGTGACCTCTCTGAGTGTGCTGTGTGATACCGAAGATCGTACCCTTGGCGTCATCGATCCAGTATGGTGCGAACAAACCCGAGAATGCCGTCACGAAGACGAGGCCGCCGTTGTCTTCGACGGATGCTGCCAAGTCGGAAATCTTGTGCGAGTGAGTGATGAAACCCATGTTGTTCATGAGGAACTTAACACCTGCAGACGCCTGGTTAGATCATCTTCAGCCTCACCCGTTTGTAGATACGTACCTGATCCTGCCACAGCAATGGATCCTTCAAGCGCATACACAGGCTTTCGATGCCGTCCGAAATCGTACGCAATCGTTGCCAGCAGGCCATGTTTTGAAATGACTGGCTTCTCTCCCACGTTGTACAGCAAGAAACATCCCGTTCCGTAAGTGTTCTTCGCACATCCGGGAGTAAAACCCTGCTGACCCACGAGAGCTGCAGACTGGTCACCCAAACAACCCGCGATCTTCATGCCCATGAGAGGACCAGACGCAATCCTACCATACGCCTCCGCGTCAGAAGAAGGCGCAATGCGAGGCAAATGCAGCTTGTCGGGATCAAGCTCAAAGAACTCAAGCAGCTTAGGATCGTACTTGACCGTATGCAGATTCATGAACATGGTTCGCGACGCATTGGTACTGTCCGTGACGTAAACACCTCTGTGCTTGCCGTTGAGATTGTACAGCAACCACGTGTCCACCGTGCCGAAAGCCAGACGTCCTGCGTCGTACGCTTCCTTGACCTTGGGCACGTTTCGAATCATCCACACCAGCTTCACTGCTGAGGGGTATGTTGACAGAGGCATTCCTGTGATTTCTGACAGGTTCAGACCTTCTGCCTTCTCCTTCTCTTTCAGCTCGCGGACCAAGCCCTTGGTGCGAGTGTCGGGCCATGCGATGGCATTGTGCAGCGGCTCGCCGGTTTCGATGTCCCAAACCAGAGTCGTTTCTCTCTGGGTGGTGAGCCCCACAACCTTAATGTCGTCGACGTCGTGTCCGATCTCGACAAAGGACTGCGCGGCTTTGCGTATGCAGTTCTTCACACTGGCGACCAGCTCGTACGGATCGTGCTCGTGCCAGCCCGAGTCGGGGTAGTGCTGCGTGAACTCATGCTGGTGAGAAGTGACCGGCTGACCGGTTCCGTCGAAGATGATGAATCGAGAGCTCGTTGTGCCCTGATCTATCGCGCCGATGAAGAAAGTTGCGAGGACGTTCTCTTTGCTGGTCGTGAAGCGAGGAAGGCCGGGTCGCTGTGGCTTTGTGTATGGCATTGGTTCGGAATCGAGTGTCGATTTTCCGGCTGCTGTCATGGAATTGGAATATGACTCTCGAGAGTTGTGGTTGGCCTTTTCCACAGCATCCTTTTCCAGCGGTGACATTGTACCGGACGGCATGTTTGTGTGATTTGTCTGCGTGAAGCTCGCTGTCTGGTGATGTTTTGGAGTTCAATGCTATCGTTGGGGAGTGATGTAAAACTCAACCCACGAATGCAGCGAAATCTCTAGAAATTTGGGGGTTCGGTGGGGGATTGGAAAGCCCGCGGAGAAGTGCCAGACAAGCAGAGTAGAGAGATTGGGGGAGTGAGGTGGAAGAGGGAGAAGGGACTTGCCAGAGCAGAAATGCTGTGCCTCGCAAAGAGGGTCTGTTTCCAAGAGATCCATCACACTCGTTGTGGCAATCCGTCATAAGCACAGCTCGTTGGGCAGATGCGCGTGACAGAGGCTGCTAAAACGTCGGAGGACGCTGGCACTGATGTAAAGATTGCACCAGCTCCACCATCTCCACTGTCGTCGCCATAGCGCGGTGGAGCGCAGATGTGGGAAACCCGTGGAGGTTGTTTCATCGTTCTGTCATCATGGCCATCGTTGGTTCGAAAGGCTGAGTGACGATGTCTTTTTGGTTCGGGTAGAACATATGACTTTGTATGGGTATCCGATGTTGTTGTCGTCGTCGTCGCGGTTTGTTCGGAAAGAGGAGACGGAGCCAGGTTCGAAGTTGGACCAGCTTTCACTGGCCCAGGCCCTCGGCTGCACCCTCCACTAGCCGATCGATCGAACTGATAACTTTTTGGGTTCGAGATTCCGCAAGCTTGGGATAAAAGGGGCTGGCAGGGGTATATAAGTGCAGAAAGAAGACGATGTAGAATCGAAACCGTTAACGACTCTGTGTTCGAACCTGATTCCCGTCACTTGGGTTTGTCGCTTTGACGAGCAAGGAGATGATGCAGAAGCGACGTGATGGAGAAGTGGTTGCGGTGAGGAGAAAATCCGCCGAAAATTGGACCTTTGAGTGGGTCGCAGAGCTTCGATCTAGCCTCTTACGTGGCAGTACAGCTGATGAGCTTTCATGTACTGCATGGAAATATCGCCCCTTCCATCTGGCACTTTGGCGGAGTGGTTAACGGTTGGTGATATGCTCGACCTATTCGTTCACGTGCTTGAACTAACGATTTAATAGCGCCAGCCTGCTAAGCTGGTTCCTTCGGGAGCGTGTGTTCGAATCACACAGGTGTCGCTTCCTTCGAGCAATCTTTTTTGCCATTTAGTTGGACATTAATACTTTTGCTCTTCGAGAAGCTGGTCTGAAGAAATCGCGAGTCTTGACCATGGCTTCAACGACAGGTTTTCTTTGCCCATCGAATCTTCTTGCAGCGGGTTTCGGTGGAGCTGAAGGCGAACATCTTGTGTGGTTCGCCTTGCATCGTTTTGCCTGCTTCAGTTTGATTTCAAACCCTCTTCGCTTTCCCATTCACGCAAACCCATCGTTCGCATTTCTTGGTGACCCAGCACGTGGATAATCGGATCGTTGCGAAGCTTCCTTTTCGATCGATTACCCATTCTCGAACAGGTGTCTGCCTAGAACAAGTCCTTTCGCGGTCACAAAGCCATCGGCACAAACACGAGGCGATCGGAGAAGAGGCCGCCCTTGACCCATGCTCGTAATTGGTCAGCCTTACTGCGACCTCACCCGGTGATGCCCAAGCTGCCTTCAAGGTTGCCTTCTTTCGACGATCCGTCCGATTGTTCGAGGCCTTTTTGCGATATGAGGCTAAGCCAGAGGCCGCTAAGAAGTCTGCTCGCTATTGGACAGCCTCATGTGAATGCATGCGTTGTCGAAGTTGGTGGCTTGGGCTTGAGCCTGGCTATCGGGGCCGAGATATTTGGCTTCGGTAGACTGGCGGTAAGACGACAATTTTGAGGCTGTGTGCACGATGGAGAAGTATGGCTTGGAACAGATCTGCGGGTCCTCTGACCATAGTGTGCTGTACTGCATCGCCAGCGATGGCGCGAAAGGCTCTCCGGAAGTATAATCCAAGCCACTCAATACATCAGGATGGGGCGGCCTCTTCCCCAAATCTTCGCAATCCAGGCAGGTCAGCATTTTGTTCGCCAGTCGCTTCTCCCGTTCGCCCCATGATGATTGCGCTCTTTCACGATTTGTTCCTTGAAAGACCAGATCCCAGCGCTGACGCTTCACTCGTACCAACAACCATGGTAGACGCCATGAAGAGGCTCATGACGGTTGTCAAGGGCAGGAAGAAACAAAATCAAAATCAGCAAGTCATACAACAGCAATATCAAGAGCAAAAGCCCCAGCTGTACTACACGGCGTTTCCAAACTCACCCTCTGACGTCCGGCGTCCATTCGAGGTCGAAGGTACGCCGATAAACCACATACATGCCATTCCGCGGAAAGCCTTACCAGAACATCCAGGAAACGAGAGTCCTCGCAACGGCGAATGGTATTCTCCCCAAGTCAACGAAGACCTGGCCAGACAGATCGCCCAGCAGAAAGCTAGAGAAGAGCGAGAGAGACGCATCGCCGAGCAAAAAGCTAAAGAAGAGCAAGCTAAACGCATCGCCGAGCAGCAAAGACGGGAGAAGACAGCTCAACTCTCCGCCAAGGCAAGAGAGGAGAGCGAAGCCAAAAGAAAAGAGGAGGAGCGCAGAGAGAACGCATCGGCCAAGAACATCCGTTACTTGCGAGGGCTTGTCCGTGAGAAGTATCGTCTCGATCTGCTCGTCTGGAGTCAACGCGAAGTGATGTTGGACGATCGAGATGAAGTAAAAGACGATTATGACAGAGCGGATAGGCTGTTGAACGAGATCAATGGTGCATTGCGCGAGTGGGGCGAGGATGTTTTCGAGGCGGAGGGATGGCAGGTTGCACACATGATTCGGGACATCATGGACAACACCAAGGGCGATCGAACTCCCTGGTCTGAACGGCCGCCATGGACACGCGAGGAATGCTTTGAAGATTGATCAAGCAACGTTGATACTTTAGTATTGAGCTTCTCTCTTTCACTACCATCACATCACAAAGGTCTTCGTAGGAATCCCCCTGAATTCGGCCGTGGAACGCTATAAAGGATCACTGGTTGTCCGTAGGAAAATACTTGATTGGTGAACCTCCACTATATGCTATTCAATCCCAAAATCTCATTCGAGAGCACCGTTCAATCGATTCAGTACTGCCATGACTGAAGTGGGCTCTTATGTGCTGTCGGTCGGTCTGTTTCCAGATCTATATTGCAGGATCCAACGCATCGCCCCTTGATGAGTATCTCGACGTGAAGAGAGTCGGAAGATATATCGAACTGCCATGTCAAAGGACCTATCGAGTATTTCGAAGGTGGAGACCACTTTGTCCCAGGAATCAGCGAGTCCGGTAGTGGCTGCCCATGAGAGTCGAGGAAATCGCTCAAGTCAAAATTCACGGTACTGACGACGTTGACTTCTGCGAATGAAATCAGCTAATGGTCTCTGAGCTTCTTGTCCATCATACGTACCGCTACTTGCGGTCTCCTCCCACTCCGGTACATAGTCGTCGCCTTTCCGTTGCTGGTACGTGAAAACGCTGAAGTAGCCCTTGCCATGATCGTCATAGCACTGAGGATCAGCATAGAAAATGCGACTAGTCACCCTCGACGTCTGGTCCGAGAGCACTAGGTCGCCCTTTCTGACTATCCATTCGTACTTTTTCTTGTTGGAGGATATTCGATAAGCAACGCCATAGCTTCTTGTTATGGTTGACATGTACGCAGCAGTCTTGTGCTTTGCTGTAATCGACTCAATATCGTCGAACGCAGGCTGAAAGATACTACAGTGAACTGACCTTTCTCAACTCCATAGATCGTAGCGCCTCTCACGACAGCGGTAAGACTGTGCTCTGGCCGACGCAACCCTATGTTGTTCTTCGTGATACTCGGGGTCTTCTCCAAGACCTGTTGTAGATACGGGGAACTCGAAAATCCTCCCACCATAATGATATCCTGATGATGTAAGCCGGTGAATATTTTCCCAGCAATGGTTGTGATTTCATACCCTGACTCGACGTGACTTCAGTCTGCTAGCTTGGTCGACCTGAGCTTTGATCAACTTTACGACACCGCTGACACAAGGGTCCATAAGCTCTTTCATATCGCGCCTACAAGGCGTCAGAATTGTCGTAAGTACGCTCGACGATACTTACCTGCTGATTCTCAGCTCGCCCCCAGCCACACGCCCCTCGACGGTTATGGGCTCGCCCAAGACTCTGGCCAGATCGAGCTTGATGTCTGACTTGTCCAAGTTCGAGAATTGTGCCTTCGCCATGTTGAAACGCCTCATTAAGTCCCTCATTGGGCCTGTCTCGACCGTGTGGGGACTGATTCGCCGTGTGTCGGCATTCTCGGGATCCAAGATAGCGTAGTATTGCTTCCCAATAGCATCTCTCAGCCATTCTTTGAACTTCTGGTCAATGAGCGAGGAGCCGTATCGACCACCTGATGTTGTCAGTCGGGAAAACAAGGGAGAACAAAGGAAAGTATGCTTTGCTCATGGGCCATACCTGTGGGTTCAGTTATCTTCCTGAGTTCCAGATGTGGGTGTGTTTGCGTGACCTCGAATGCGACAAGATCTACGGTACCACCGCCAGCATCGCAAAGAATGAAACAATCGTTGACCTACAGGTGCTTAGCCATGACCAATAAGCACATCCAGTCGTACCTACTATCAAGAAGTCATCGTTCTCTCTTTCCGCGATATCTCGAGCCGTAAAGTAGCATGCCGCTTCAGCTTCGGTAAGCATGATGGTATCCCGGAGAGTGGGAATGTTGGCCTTTGAAAAGCCAGCGTTTCTAAAAGCCTTGAACATGGAGTTATACGCAACGTAGGACCAGCCCTTGAAATGTTAGCTGAGCTCGCCTGGAGAAGATCAAGATGTGCAGGGCACAAACCACGGGAACAGTCAACACGATGTCCACCGGTATGCCAGTCGCCCGAATCCCCTCAAGACTGATCGCCTTGCTAGCACTCTCGAACACCTTGGTGAGGTAGTCGGACACGATCGCTTCTGGGGGCTTTGATGTATAAGTAGGGTTCTCCTCCGCATCACGTATGGCCCTGAAGGTCAAAAAGCCTGTGCCGCGCAGGACCTGCAGAAGCATGTCAAGCTCTTCAAGAGTAGATTGTGGCTCCAGCTCCAGTTTCGTCCTCGATAGTGTGATCGCATCCTCGGTCAGATCGGAGCCCCATTGGGCAGCACCATGTGAGGGTTTCGAATAGGAGATAACGCTGGGCACTTGTGACTGGTTGCTCATGTTGCTGGTCCACTCTTGTAGCACTTCAATGCTGTCGAGCTCGGCGACGTTAGTCGAGGTCGTGGAGAAGGCGAATCCTGGGTAACGCCATTAGTATAACGCTTTCTCCGCAACGTCGGCCAAGTAGGCTTACCTGTGAATGTGGTGCCGTAGTCAATTGCCAGTACATATCGCTTAGGAGCCTGTGTCTGTAACGGGAGCGGCACTCGTACTTGCTTTCCTGAGTGTTGATCTGGTTTGTCGGATCCATAGTTTGCGTAGTCGTCAGATTCATCGTCGTCGAGCATGTCATCCTGCATGGTTGGATTTGCATCGCTAAATGGATTTGATGAGCTAATACGATGTGATGGACTTGACTGATGAGAATCCACGGACATGGTGTCGAACGTTACTCCAGAGACTGTTGAAGTTACATGAACGTACTCAGCTCTGTGATGTGGTCCAGGGAACATCGGCTTGAATAAAGCCAACCGAGGCCGGAAAGGCTGCGAAGTCAGGCAGAAGCGGCCTCTTCAATCTCAGGCATCCACGCATTGATGGTCTCGCCCCGCCGTATGCATGCACTTCGCCCCGGCTGCAAGCCAAGCGAAGAGGCAGGAAAGGCTGCGCTAGTGCGGCCTCATCATCCTGCGGGTATTTGCCCTCCGAGCGATTTAGCAAACCACGCCGTGTGCTAGTCAGAGACCGCCTCCGTACTATCTCACTTAATTTTTGCTCTCAGCTCTCTTCACACGCATAACTCCGACGACGTCCCCGCTTGAAGCAATCCGGATAGAGCACGAAAGACTTGCCAAACAGAATCGAAGAGACGACCTTCATGCCCATGGCGAAAATATAAAGAGCCTTTTGAAATCGTTCGGCGGCAAGGCGACAAGCGAGATGCCCTGGAGGTTTTCGAAACGTTCTCAAAAAGCAAGGACTGAAGAGCCAACATACGAGACCACAACTTACACTCGCCAAGAGCTTGACAACGAGAGGGTCTCAGAGGATCAGACCAAAAACATTCACGCACGATGCCACGAAAGCCTTGCTGCGGCCGAGCGTGCGTACAAGGAGAAGCTCGAGAACACTCAGTACGGTCTTGAATTGTCGAGGAGAGAAAACGAAAGGGTGTCAAACAGCTATCGAGACCTCAGCAACAAGACCCTACAGAAAGACAGACAGCTTAATGATGCCGTCAAGAAATGCTCCGAGCAAGAGAAGACACTCATAGCGCAGCGCAACCTCATCGAACGAAACAAGCAGACGTACGACACCGAGATGAAGAAGCAGTCCAAGCAGTTCAAGAGTGACATGCATGCCATGAAAGCTGGCTATGAGAAAGAAATCGAAGAAATGCTGGCAACGCAAGAAAACCTTCAGCAACAACATGCTGTAGAGGTCAATGGATTAAAGACGAGCTCTGCCAGAACGGAAGAGTATCTCAAGCAACAGTATAGAGACGATGTCCGTGAGCTCAAGTCGTCGTCGGCCATGAGGGAGCAATCTCTTCAAGAACAGCACAGGGCTCAAGTCGATGAGCTGACATCGTCGTCAGCTGCAAAGGAAGCGTCGCTGAGAGAGAGTCATGACCACGAAGTCAAGGAATTGAAGACATCTTTTGCTGACAAGGAAGACCAGATGAATAGAGAGCATCACACGGAAGTTCAGGAGTTGAAGTCATCGGCTGCTCGGAGGGTGGAGTCCATCAAGAAGGAGCATGAGAAACAGACAAAGTTTCTGAGACAGCAAGAACGAGAACTTGGCGATAAGTTGCTTGCTCGCGACGAGAAAGAGTATCAAGCACAGCTATTTACGGGCCCCAACGTTCAAAAGACCGATCGCCAGTTGCAAACCGATTTTGTTGGACTTCAGAAGTCTGTAGAAGACATTGCGAGTTCTTCATGGATGAAAGACGAGAGCATTTTGAAAGCTGATTGTTTGAGGAGAGGAATCGAAAGATATGGAACTCCTTTGTTGAAGCGAGCAGTCTTGCAAGATGCAATCTGGTCCCTCTTGCTCGAGCATGTTTTTGCAAGCCCATATCGGGTCTTTGGCCGCGAAGGGAGAGACCTGGAAGAAGAATGGATCGCCCAATCGGAAGGTAGTATGGATCGGTCCTTACAAAAGTATTCGAAGACTTCTAACGCTGTGTAGGCAAATCGACAAACGATGAGATCTATCAATGGCCGCCAGTCGGCATGAAAACGGAACGATGGCGGTACATGACAGTCAAAGAATGGTCAGTAAAGCGGAGAGTGATAAAAATCTTCTTCCGCATTCACACAATTAGTACTGACTTCGCTGTTTCATTTCAGCATGGATGCAATAAGACAACCGCTGTCGCAGTTTGACCCACGTGCAAGACTACGCAAAGGTTTCGCGGAGACTTCAAGCACGTTTGTCCAGGAGCTCCAAAAAGGACTTGAGAAAGTCGTCGATTATGATGCACAACTTGATGGTCAGGTGAAACGACTGTTCAAGAAAGCCTCTTCGTTGTGGCTCGACTTTGCTATGCATCGTTGCCGTATAGTGGTCCAGGCTCTTCGACCGCCCACAGGGCTTATATTGATGAGTCAACTGAACGACGAGAACGTTGCACATTTGATGATGGCTCCATCGCTTGGGCGATACGGCAATGCCAAGGGTGTCGATCTGGAAAATTTCGTCACAATTGGTGACTGCAAAGGAGACAGCTTGGAGATTCTGTGAACGCGGCAAAAGAGCTCTACGTACCCTGGCAGCTTTGGTTCAGGATGATTGAAGCCGCGAAGTCATCAAACAATCCCAATACCAAGATGTAATGCAACACCATGGTACTGCCGCAGCCTGACGCCCAAGCTGTCCTCTTTGGGGCAGCGGCGACCATGTTTAGTCTCCGCCCTTGAACCCTGTCATCAAAAACAAGGATTAGCTAATCCCTCGTTTAGAACTTCGGGCCAACCAAGAAGCTTCCAAACGAGAGCAAACTTTGGTGTGCTACGTAATCTCCATCCCGTCACTCACTCTCGAGAACCGTCTGGCCGAAAGAATGCACAGCGTACAAGCAGACGAGGGACAATCTGACCATGCCCGCCAGGCCTGCAAGATCGCCGTCGGCACTCTCTTCACTGGTGGGTAGGTCCATGTGGTTGGCCTCGCCGGGCTCCTCAGACGAGACTGCTACACGACCGCCGCCAGAATTCATCTCCCGAGAGTCTGCTTCGAAGCTATCTGGAAACAATGGCTATGAGGAGCGCTTGCCGGCGCCGAAAGACCAGTCCACACAGGATCTTTTAAATGCGATATTTGCCAACGCCGACGTCCCGAAGGAAGGCCATCATGGAGATCCAACCTTGGCTCAAACTTTCCATATTGCCACCGTCTTCGGCACAGTGATTGCTTTGATCTCAGTGGTATTTGCGACGACGGTCTGGAGATTAACAGCATGGATTCACCCTACTTCGAATCCCATTCCAACAGCTTTGATCAGCTTCGTCGGTTTCATCGCTGCTGGAAACCTGTTCCTGTTCAAATGGCTCCTCCAAGAATCCGAGCAAAGCTTCCGCTCCCAAGTGTGGACCATGGCAAGCGAGTTCCTCAAGAGGCCATCCTCTTCGACCACAGAAACCGAGGCTGCTCACTGGCTAAACGACATTCTCGACTCCATCTGGCCGTTCTTGAATCCTGATATCTTTCGAACTATTACAGGTGTGATGGAGTCAATCATTCAAGCCAACTCTCCTCCTTTCATCAGTGCAGTGAGCATAGAAGACATGGGTCAGGGATCGAAACCGTTTCGGATCCTGGGTATTCGTCGTCTGCCCAAAATGCCTGTGGAAGACGACGACATTGGCCCTACGTCTGGCGAGGTCTTCGACGATATCATGACCTTGAAGCCAGGGTTGACGACTCGAGCCACTGAACTGTCGACTAGCAGCAAACGAAGTGCCGCCCGCGAGCTGAGAGAGAAGTTGAAGATGCTTCGCGAGAGAACGTCTGTTCATCTTGAAGTCGTATTCGAGTATAAGAATTTCAAAGGCGCAGACGCAACTAAGCCTCTGCATATCCTACTGGTCTTTCGCCTAATCGGTGGAGTACGAGTGCCGGTCTGGATCAACATGGAGAAAATCGTAGGATCTTTGCGAGCCAGGGTGCAACTAAAGCCGGATCCTCCGTTCGTATCAACGAGCGTAGTATCTTTGCTGGGAAAGCCTGAGATACAGTTCGCCTGCCTCCCACTGTTCAAGAGCAGCATGAACGTCATGGGCATTCCGATGATCTCAGCTCTGGTGCGACAAGCACTCGATGCTGCACTCTCTGCATATATCTCACCGCGAAGCATCAACATTGACTTGGGTGCAATTCTAATGGGCGACGCTACGGCACAAGACGTCTACCCAGTGGGCGTCATTGTGATCCGAATACATCAGGTCTACGATGTTGAAGAAAAGTGGTCGGAAGATCTCAACTCATTCATCAGCGTCGGGTGGAAGAAGACAGGAGATCCTCTCTACATTTACCGAACCATCTACTGCGATTCTGCGCCAAGGTGGGAGGAGGACATGAGCTATGCTGTCGGCTCATCAGAGATCAATGCTCAAGAGTCTCTGGACATCGACTTCTATAGAGTCGGATCGCTGGACAGTGAAACATGCATCGGGACTGCGTCCACAAGCTTGGTCGACATCCTTTCGACGCCAGAATGCTCTGGGAAGATGCAAAGACGAACGTCTGAGCTGTTGTGTGCTGATGACGGTCACAGTGTTGGCAAATTGGATTGGAGTGTTGGTTTCTACCCGAAGGCCACCGTCTCTCTTGAGCAACTGCAGCGTCAGACCATCTATCCACCAATCCATACCCGCGAAGAGTTCGAACAGCGAGTCGAAAGAATCGTGAAGTACAAGTTCCGTGAGGCTCCGGAGTCCGCACAAGAAGAATACGACCGGGAGAAGAACGCAGCGATGAGGGAAGCAGAGCTGAAGATCATGAACAGCCAGCCACCTATCGATCGATACCCATGCGGGATCTTGCATGTTGAGCTACCCTCGATCAACTTCTTGTCCAGCTCTCGTGCAGAAAGGGAGACGGACGAGTCTGACGAGATGATCTTCGAAGACGAGACACCGGACGCCCCGACATCGTATGCAAACATTTATATCAATCAGCACCGAGTCACTCGAACGTTAGTAAAGCCTCACAACTCGGACCCAAACTACGGGTCTGAAGTCTGGCGTTTCATTCGCGACTGGCGCACTGCAGAAGTTACAATAGTCGTTCGAGACAGGAAGAGGCACAGGTCAGACAGTTTCTTGGGCGCCGTCAGGATCAACGCAGCAGATCTGCTACAACGACACAATGCGTCGAGAGTGCAGCTCGGCTTTCCACTTGAAGGCGGTGTCGGAACCGGACTGGCGAATCTGACCGTTCTCTTCCGTGCTATCGATATGGAACCCCTTTTAAGTCACCGATCTTGGGATTACGGCACGCTGCAGATCAGTATGCCAACAGATCAAGATGGTACGCTGCAGGAACTCAAACACAGTAACCTCACCATCTGTAGCACGTTGGAAGAGTGGAAGCTACATCCGAACCACAGTCTCAATCCATTGGCCAAGGATCCTCATCAGCTCGCTTGGTTTGCAAAGGACAGACATCAAGGAACCATCTCGTTCCCCATCAAGAACAAGTACGCTGAGCGACTGATCTTCTCCTGGGGCCAGAGCTCCGCGAAGCGCCATTGGAAGAGCGATAAGGTCATCGCCTACGGTTTCATGAAGATAGAGGATATGATCGAGCACACTGAGAAGCACTTCCGAGTCCCGGTCTACCCTTGCAGTGTGAAGTGGATCGATGAAAGCGAGCTATGGCCTGAGAGACATGTGGAGAAGAAAGAGCTCGGCCATGTTGAGTTCTCTGCGGTGTTCTTGAGGGGCTTGACCGAGGCTCACGCTCGAGAGATGAAGAGTAAAGATGTTGATGAGATCATGGAGGTTCAGGAAGCGTTGGGGCCAAATCCTCAATTGACTATGAAGCCGTTTTGAGTCGTTGCATGACTGGAAACAGTGTGACAGACGGAACGCGAAGATCCATACCGCCAAGTCTGATGATGTCAGCCCAAGGAGGATCTATCGATGCACTCAAGTGTGTTTGCTTCCAAACAGTGGTCCGAATGACTAGGCACTGGCAGTACTGATGTTGTTTACGGCAAACTCTGGCTTATCGCCTTTGAAGACCGAGTGTACCTGCTCAGCAGCTTTCATCGACATATCTTTCCTGACAGAATCCACGGCTGATCCCAAATGGGGCGTGAAGAGTGTCTGAGAATGCTCACTCAACGCCTTAGGAATCTCTTTCGGCCTGGAAGCAAGAGCCCAGTCTTCGAATTCAAACACATCCGCTGCGTAGCCAGCGAGGCGACCATCATTCAGTGCATCTAGGATTGCGTTCTCGTCGACAGTCGACCCTCTACCAACGTTCACCATGTAGGTGCCTGGACGAACATTCTCGAGGGCTTCGGCGTTTATCAGATGGTGTGTTGATTGGTTCAGCGGTAAAGTGACGATGATCAGATCACATTTGCCGAGGAGGACTGACAGCTCGACATGCTGCCACTTTGACTGCATGTCCGTTGAAGGGGTGTGCTTTGTTTGATCGCTGTAAAGCAGCTCAGAAATGCCAAATGGTGTCAGTAGCTCAGCAACAGCCTGACCCAAGTTCCCAAAGCCCACAATGCCCACGACGGATCCGAACAGACTCTTTCCGTAGTGCGTAGGTTGCCAAGCCGAGAAGTTCCCACTTCGAACGGTATCGTCTCCTGGTCGAATGTTCCGCATGATACCCAGTGCTAACGAGATTGCTAGCTCGGCAGTTGGCGGTATGATGATGTCCGGGACGATCGTCAGCCAGATGTTGTGGCGAGTACATGCTTCGACGTCGTAGTTGTCGTAGCCTTTTAGTGTAGCAGCAACGATCTTGAGGCGTGGACATGCGTTCAAGAAGTCTTCGTCAATGTAGTCGGCCATGCATGTGATGATTGCGTCGGCATTGGCCGCTTCGGAAAGGATCCTTTCGCGGGGCCATACTTCGCCATGACTTGATGGTACATGGACATCAGCGAATGATTGCAGGTACTCAATGACCTCTTTGTGGATCCAGTGTGTGATGACAACCTTCATGGTGGTGATCAGCTGCAGAGTGTCGATGCTGCGGACGGGTTCTTATAAGTGGGTTGACTTCGCCCGCACTTCGCGCCGGGATCGCCGCAGCCTTACCAATCGATGTTTGGCCTGAACATTACAAGTCTTGGGGGCATTCGTGTTCCAGCATTGTCTATCGGGTTGTATCGGTACATTCGGAGATCTTGGCCCGGAAGTGACGTAGTTTCAAAGCTGCGTAGCGGAGAGAATCGATGTGGTCGTCGTATTCATCTTTGCCCTCTTAATAGACATATCTGAATGCCGTGCCCCTCGTAGGCTGCTCTTCAGCATTCTCACCACTTGCAATAGCCTCTGCTTCGGCTTTGTCCAGCTTCTTGTTTTCTCTCTGATGCAGAACGCGGAGGAGCAAAGCCAACAGCGCTACGCACACGCTGATGGCTGCGTTGGCACTTCCGCCAGGTATGTATTGCGGTGCGGCTGATGACGGATACCTAACGGTAAAGGATAAAAGGTCAGTAGATGTCCGATGGCTTCTGCCCTTGGGATCTCTTACATATAAGATCCATACGCGCTCGCAGTATTCCCTATCATATTGGCGATTGCAACGCAGGCGGAGCGTTTTACCATGGGCCGAGGGAAAGAATTGGCGATCCTGGAAGAGAAAATATCAGCTGTCGTTGGATGCGTGTTTTAGATGAGCGCTATTTACCATGGGACAATGATCGTGAAGGCGGAAATAGCTCCCATACTAGAGATAGAAGAAGGATAGTCAGCAAAAGTCTCAGCCTGGTATCGAGGTGCTTGACCCGGGATTTACGTACGGCATGAGGAACATTGCGAAAAACCTGGCGCCGATGCTAGTCGTCCCAGTGGCTATGGCATTGCCTGCCGCTGCCACCAGCATCAAACAAATGATGTGTAGCGATCGGTCCTTCGTCCGTGCGGCGGTAAAGGTGACAATGACGGAGGTCAGGAATGTGGCGAACCACACTAGGGCCACGTCAGCGATATGGATCAGTCCAAGGGGAGAAAGAGGCTCACCAGGCACAGTCAAGAGCAGTGTCTCTATCGAGCCGAAGCCGAGCGTGCTCACGATCGATGGAAAGAAGTACTGGAATGTCTGTGAAAGCAAGTTCATGTGCTGCAGCAACGTGAACAAGTACAATCGATAGTCCTTCAGAGCCATTTTGATGCCGTCCCAGACGCTCGCAGCATGTGATTCATCGGTCTGATCGAATTCCTGGATAAGGCGCCAGCTCGCAAAGGCCTTCTCTTCTTCGTTGAGCCAACGAGTGTTGGCAGGGTAGTCCGGTAGGAAGAAGCCAGCGCAGAGACCGACAGCGATGGTGAGAGTTCCTTCAATGATGAACAGCCAGCGCCAGCCAGCAATGCCCTGAGCATCATGCAAGTTTCCGAGTACTCCGGCTGCAATGAGACCGCCAAACATATTGGCAAGGGCTACGGCAAAACTGTTAGCGACAACATTTCTAGGTATTCAGACGTCTCAACCTACAGCTACCACTATAGAACCAGGCCACGCGCGCAGTCCTGATAAAGAGCAGACGGTAAGTAGATGTCTCAGCCATGCGGCGATATGGCTTCTGCCCTTTTGACTTACATCTCGGCTCGCGTATACCATGAACTCATCAGAAAGATCACTCCTGGAAAGAAGGGCGCTTCGACGAATCCCAGAAAGAATCTCACCACGACCAATGATGAGAAGGAATGTGTAGCGCTATTGCACGTAGACACGACTCCCCATAGTGTGGTAGCCGCGGATAGGTAGAGTGAAGGCCTCACCTAGAAGCAAGAGGTGGAATGTCAGTAGATGTCTTCAGCCGTGTTGCAGTGCCCTTGAGTTTGCGTACTCTAGTGATTATCATATTCGAAGGTAGCTGCATCAAAAGATACCCGATGAAGAAGATCGACGTTGCCAGATTGAAGTCCGTTCCCTTCATGCCGAGATCTGCTTCCAACGTTCCCTGCCGGGCTTGGGCGAGATTCGAGCGGTCGAGGAAGTTGAACAAGTACATCAGAATCAGTATGGGGAGCAAATGCAGATCCACCTTGCGGAGGAGCTTTTTGTTCTGGTGTGCGACCCATTCCTCGTCTTTCCCATCGAAGGTGTTGAAGAAAGCGGCTTGCTCGTCATTCCCATTCTTGATCTCGGTAATGCTCTGCTTGTCAATGCTCTTGCGAATCTCATTGAGCTCCGTAGAGTCTTTCGTATCGGTAGCCATCTCTTTCCAAAACACACTGATGAAAATGAACAAAAGTTGGAAAAGGAGAAGAAGTGAACTTTTTTCAGACCTTCGACTTACCTGCCGTTCCCATTTCCCGTCACCTCCATCACATGCAACATCCAGACGGACGACCCACACCCCATGACACGAGCATTGCAGCATCGAGACTTGGGGACTCCACGGGGTGAAGAAGGACTGGAGTGGCGTCTCGTGGGAGTGGAGCTCGAGACGGGCCGGGGAAGGTCGACCGGCTGGGGGAAGCCGGCTTGCCGAATGAGGAAGGAGGCAGAAGCCGATTGCCGACGAAGCTCGGTGAATGTTGGGCCGAGTGTTGCTGGGTATTGAAGCTCTCGAGCGAGGTCGGGATTGGGGGTCACGGTGGGATGGAGCTTTGAATGGAGGTTTGGACGGAAAAACAATCAGACGTCAACGGAAAAGTCGACGACGAAGGGCATCCAAAAGGCATCGAGATTCTGTTCAGTACTCGTAACTCCCTGGAGATCTGCGCCAAAGGACCATTCAAAGCTACTTCGCCACAAGACAAGTGCTCAGGAGATCCAAGCATCGCATCATGAAGATTCTCATCACAGGCGCCGGCGGCTTCGTAGGTACGAGAGCATCCATCATACCAATATCAAAGACACCTGCTGACCTTCACTCATGCAGGCCAGATGCTGGCTGAGCATTTACTAGACGATGGGCACACTGTAATCCTCACAGACATCTTCGAACCTCCCGTCCCTGCCGCAGCCTCCAACAAGCAGAATGCCACCTGTATCAAAGCCGACATCTACGAGTCTCCCTCCTCAATCCTGTCCAAGGACCTTTCGTCAATAATCTGTTTCCATGGCATCATGAGTGCGGGGTCCGAGGAAAACCTGGAACTGGGCTATCGAGTGAATCTCCATAGTACTCTAAACTTGCTGGAGGCCATTCGAACCACAGTCCCGGGCGTGCGGTTCATTTACTCTTCGTCAACCGCGATCTTTGGTCAGCCACTGCCCGAATACCCCAGCGAAGCCACTGTGCCAACTCCACAGGGTAGCTACGGCACCCAAAAGGCAATGATCGAATACATCATCAACGACTACACCCGCCGCGGCTACATCAACGGCATCACCCTCCGCTTCCCAACAATCTCCGTCCGCCCCGGCGCACCCACCCAAGCAGCCTCGAGCTGGATGAGCGGCATCATCCGCGAACCACTGCAAGGCAAAGAAAGCATCCTCCCCTGCGACGACGACTTCAAAGCCTGGCTCTGCTCCCCCAAGACTCTGATTCGGAATCTGAAGCATGCGTTGACGTTGGAGAGGGATTGTATGCCGACTCATATCCGTCAGGTCTTGCTCCCGGGTATTACGAGTACGGTGAAGGATATGTTGGATGCGCTGAGGGAGGTGGGTGGCGAGGAGGCTGTGAAGCTGGTTAAGAGGGAGAAGCCCAGTCCGGAGATTAAGGCTATGCTTGATAGTTGGCCGACTACGTTTGATGTTAGTAAGGCTTTGGGGTTGGGGTTTGTTGCGGATCAGAATTTTAAGGCTGCGGTGGTGGATTTTGCGGAGACGTTGAAGAAGTAGTTGTTGAAGTATGGAGGAGAATGGAAGTCTATGATCTATGGCTGGAAGTATAGTGCTTCCTCTATGCCTTTCCGCTGCTGCCAATGGCGTCCATCCATTCTTCGGTTTGCTTTTGTATCAGAGCTGTACCTTCCTCCATGAGTTTGGTGAGGGGGACTTTGCCAGTCTGCTTTTCCACGTATGCGTTGTAGTTCGAGAGGACGAGCTTGTTGACGTTTATCCTTGTTACACCTCGCTCGATACACTTCGCCATGATGTCGGGTGGGAACTCGTTGGTACCGTGGAGAACGATCTGGACTCGGCCGCCGACTTTCTTCTGGATGTTCGCTAGCCTGCAATAACATGTCAGTGGGATATTCTCCTTCTATCAAAAGCATTCCTCCTACCGATCGTAGTCCAAATGAATATTCTCAACACCATGGTAGTCTCCGTGTACATTTCCAAACGCAGGAGCCAGGAAGTCAATGCCCGTTGCAATGAAATCATCCACCTCCTCCTCCGTCGTCATCATGCCCTCCAGCTCAGCAGTATCCTTAACACCATCCTCGCCACCTTCTATCCGTCCAGGCTCAGCCTCTGTCGATATGCCTCTTGAGTGACACAGAGCAACTAACTCTTTCGTCTTCGCCAAATTCTCCTCTTTCTCATAATGGCTCATATCCACCATGATCGAATCGAAAGCCGGCGTGCCATCCGCCGCCATGATCTGCGAAGCAACCTTGATCACCTCCGGATCTTGTGCGTGGTCCATGTGTACAGTGACAGGGACTTTGGCTTTTCGTGCGGCGTTCGCGGCGAGGTCGATGAATAGAGGCGAGTAGTGTAGGGCCCATGGGAAGAGGAGGATCTGAACGGGCGATCGTTTGGCTTCGGCTGCTTTTATGACAGCGACGACGGTTTCCATGTTGTAGGAGACGACTCCTAGAACGCCATATTTGCCTTCTGCTGCCTTGTTCAGCATCTGGACAGCGCGGTTGTTGGTGAGCTTGTCGAGCGGCATAGTTGCGGTGGTGTGTCGATGATTGAGATTGGGAATGGAAAGGCGAGAGGAACGCAGTGTTCAAGAGGATGTGATATGTCGTCCAACGGCTATTTTCCTGATTCTTCTGACCTCACGGTCCGAAACCTTTCTCCATCGTCACCACCAAACCCCACCATTGAGGCGGGGCGGGCGATACTGAGCCGAGAGCGGCATCGGGGTTCGGTGGTGGGAATCAAATGCCGTCGTATGCCGATGCCAGGCGTCTGTCCTCGTGGCAATTTCAGGTGGAATTGATGCGTTTGTGAGAACGCCTTGTCTGGTGATTCTGAGGTAAAGCATCCAGAAAGTCGAAAGCATGGTTGTATTCGTGAACGGCGGACCTTGATGGACGGTGGATACCTCACAGCCTGATCAACGCCGAAGATGCCGACAGTCATGCAAGATGCTGATACTACCAAGTCCGTCTACAAGACATTCTAGCAAAAAGCTTGGACTTTGCTCACTGAGTGTTTGTGTGAGCAGCTGCCAGGCTCTCGCAAAGCTGCAGCTGTTCGCTTGTTGAAAGGTACGTGGTCCTCTTGCTTATCGTCGTGTCAACATCGGGGCTGAGCAGATGCCAGGAATGACCTTCTTCCCGAAGGTTGGCTGTCGTAGCAGAGATAACGTCTGTCCTCACAGCCGGCAAAGCAGTGTAGATGGTAATGTCGGCTGATTCAGTCCACAGGCAGATTTCCAAGTCTATGATTGCCAGCACAAAGCTGACGAGTGTTCGAGAGGCTGGTATGCGGTTTGAAGAAGCTCCTGATGCGGGATCTCGGCAACCATATGTTTCGGAAGGCTCAAAGATGTGCGCAGAGTTGTCGTCAAGTCAACTTGCTCGACGAGCTTGCAATTTGTTCCCAAACGAGTGAGATCGACTCATCTGGCCACAGTCCATCACCCGAGAACGTTGTCATGAGGCCCTTCAATTGGTCTTCCGTATCCACTCCAGCTCTGCGGCAAGAGTCTCCTAGTACTGGGTACAGGGCTTCATTCAGCTCAACGGGTTGTCGCAGCGTGTACAGAGAATACGCAGTAATGCAGGACAAGACCCAGATGAGCGGCTTTGCACTTTCTGCGTCCTGGAAGAAATCCGTGTCGAAGCTCTGCAGGACTTTCCTTGAGTTCGCCAGCAGACGATCGATGCCGTCGTCATTTCGGTCATGCATCTGATTCTGGCCGAACATGAAGATCCAGCAATGCAGAGAGACCAGCAGGAGGAATGAGAAGCCGGGAGGGGCCTGTTTGTCAACCACGGCAAGAATGCTCATCAGGCGATACTTTAGATCGTAATTGAGGCCGTATACTTGCTGGTAATGCTCCGGATCATTCGTAAGGGCGTGCATGATGAAGGAGAGCTGGAAGATGTCTTGTAGTACGGCCGAGTCGAGACCTTTGATCGCAGGTGCCGGGAAGTGAGATGCGACATGGACTGCTCGCCGCCATGAGGATGTCAGGATTGCAGTGTCGAGATTCTGGGGAAGCCTGCACGCCGGAGGTACGTGGTGTGGAAGACGAGGTGAGCACCCAGCGGCGAAAGAATAGTTCAACATGACGCTATTGATGCAGAACCAGCCAGCTGGGTCTAGTCGATCCATAAGGTCCTCCGTCACCATGCACTCGAGCGCCGCCATGTGTGAGTGAGCCTCCTCCATCTCGCCCTTGTGTGTTGTCTGGAACAAGAAGAGAGCGGTGATCAAAATGGTAGCCGGAGGTGATCCAATGCCGTTCTTGGCGGATGTCAAGGCAAGATCGAGGGACTCCCGAAAATGGCGGAGAGCTCGGACTTTGTGGAAGTAGTATTCAGAGTCCTGGCTCAACGCTGCCGCTTGAAGCCCGAGAACATGATAAAAGGCCGCATCGCCCATGGCAAAGCTCCAGAAGAGGACTCGGATCCGAGAGAACCATGCATGAACCCAGGACATGAATGGCTTGGCTGTTGCGGTTGGCTCGTAGACCGTACGGATGATTCTCTGTGTGTCGGACGGCTCATCTGTTGCAAGCGAATCAAACGGGTCGAAGCGGCCGATCCGGATGCAGGTGGCCTGAGGATCAGGAAGGTTGCAGGATGCCTCTTCGCCACGTGGGATTTCCAGGTCTGTCTCCAGCTTGAACTTGTGCATGAAGTTGTGCATGTCAGATGAGGGCGTTGGCGGCCTGACACGGGTTGTAGAAGGTCTTGATTTCGTGTGCGCGAGGAAATTGTGCATGACATGCCGGCGAGATCGCCTTCGCAGCTGCTCATCGTGGCTTCGGCCGCCATTTGTGCTCTCGAGAAACAGGAAGCTGCGATGGTGCTTGGCCTTGCTTGGATGCGGCATGCTGTACTTGATCCTTGATCCTGTCGCTGACAGGGTGTACTCAGTGGCATCGGTGGCATCAGAGGTGCAATCTGCAATGGGTGTTTCTGCTGAGTCACCCGGTCAGGAGAGTTGGAGCTAGGACGGCTCCTCGGCAGCACGTGAAGTGCGACTTTCCGCTTCAGGAAGTAGGTCTCGGCGCTAGCAAAGCTTATGCTGGCCGCGACTCAAACTCTACCTATTCCTGGCAAGACTTCTTTGACCCAACGTCGGATGGGTCTCATGTCGAAACGAAACGGCATGAACATGACAATGACAGTCACTTTGTCACGTTGCGATGTTGAGCCAGATGAACAGCTTCAGCGGGAACTCTTCCTCAAGGCCTTCCAAAAGGCGTAAGCAATGATACTCGAGCCAGCTACTCTATCTATCACAAGTCATGCTCCTCTCACAATAAAGCTGTTCCCTCTTAGTCCGACGACAAGGTCATGGCACGCTCGAAACAGCTTCCAGCACCGCTCGAGCACAAGTTCTGGTTCGCTCCTGGAGCATGACGACATTTCTCCTCAGTATCCTTGCAAGCCTCGCACGCCGATTTCTGCGACGCACAGAAAGAGCGGTTGGCTTGAGGAGCACTGTTGCAAGACTCAAACGCTTCCTCGCAGCCGTAGTATCCGAGGGTCGAGCCGGGTGACACAGCTTGCTCGTAGCAGATCTGTGCTGAAGTTGTGCAGCCGAGCTGAGCTTGGTAGTTGCTGTCTGCTCCGACGCGGCAGCTATGCTCCTGGGTGGCGCAGCCTTCACAGGCGGTGAAGTCGTTCGTGCAGATGGACTCGGCTGTCTTGCCTGTACAGGACTTTGGTCAGTCTTGCTCATTCTTTCAAGGATGCGGACTTCCTACCAGCGGCGACGTCTTGCTTGCAAGCTTGCAATGCATTGTTGCAGTTGTAGGTCACGACGGCTTGGCCAGAAACACCGGCAGCGATGGCGAGAGCGGCGAAAACGGCGGAAGAATGCATTTTGTTTGTAGGTGATGGAAGCGTTTTGCTTGGTGATGATCTGTACCGAAGCTTGTGTGGAAGACCTTTGTGATTGTGATGATGTTCAAGACCTGGCAGACATCCATGTTGTTATAAATGTCTTCGTTGCTCGAAGATGTCGATGGCTGCGGTTGGAACGGCATCTAGTGATCGGCACACGGCAGTGTTGCATGACCGCATTCTTTCCATATGTAGCAAGCCTATAGAGGCGCTATGAAAGCAACGTAGTAGATTTTCTCGTGTTCTGCTGCAGAGGCGTCTTGGCACTCATGATATCCTCAACATCTGTGCTCTTACTTCAGTGAAGGATGAGTTGTTTTGTCGCTCATCCGTATTTTTGAAGATGATCATCGTTCCGTACGAGGAAACATGGTGCTCAAGATGAAGTCATTTACGAAATATGCTCCATTGCATCGAGCCGTGCATCCAGAATATGTCCCGAAATGTGTACAGAGAACTTCATTCCACCGATGGGTATGCAAGTTCGCGAACTGTCATAGCCTTCATTCGCATATTGCTGCAAAACTTGCATTTCAAATGTAAAAGGGTTTGAAATTGAACTGAGTCCACTCGACATGCCCTTAGCATTGACTTCTTCGGGAGTACGCAGAAGAGACATAGAATACTTTGAGCACGGATGATGCTCTCGCAGATGTGATGAGAGCAATTTCGCTGTCGTTCAAAACACGAAACAGTGCTGATCACATTCCCCACCAGTATTTCCCTCAACTTCGGAGGCTGTGAGAGTGTGTTGCCGTGGTCCGGATCGGCAAAGCGATCGGGCTCATACAGGCAAGGCGTTGGCACATTAGTCCCAGTACTAGAAAGCAAACATACGATGCTCGATGGAGCCTGAGCGGGTCGGAAGTTTGTGTCTCGATGGAGACAACGGACTGTATCGTGATTCTAAGTGAACTAAACTTTTCGCTGGATGGCTTGTTAGGCGTGATACGCAAAGCACGCTATTCTTGGTATCGTATGTTGTTCAAGGTGGAAGCACCGGACAGTTTCGACTGTACATTGCTCCAAATGCTATACTCCTACTCCTCGGTAATGCTTCTCTCGCTGCCGCGAAGCCGGATTTGGCAGGCCACACAAGGCTGTCGACGAGCCAGAATACAGGGCCTTGATTGGTCACTATTTAACCGTCTCTTGCCATCGTCATCGTGAGTCAGCAAAGCAGCACGGGCGACGATTTCTCCTGACACTGCCCTCGACATCCTTCGTACTTCCCTTCGCCAAGTATCTTTGCTCGGGCTATACTCTGCGACACTCTCCGTTGGCTACGATATGCGCGTACGGCATGACAATCAAACCCCACCTGATCCTCTCGCCTCTTTCCAGCCCCCGCATCCCCGAAGAACGGCATGCTTGCGAGCCGTCTTGTCGAAGGAGCAAAGCCCTGCCCTTGACCATCCAACTGGACGATTCGTGCCAATAGCGAGTACCTATATCACGAAACTTACATAAGACGGCTGAAATGCAGCTGTTTCGTCGTTCGGGGAACGCCTGATCCATCACGTCAGCTCGGAGAGTGGGTATATCCTCAAGCTTGTCAAGGTCAAGCTTCGCATCTTGTACGACTTTCCTCAATCCTTCGTCCATCCTTTTCATCTCCAATACCATTGAAATGACATACCACCCATCCGCCAACCTTGACAGCCTTCCTGGCAAACTGCCGACAGGGAACATACCTGAAGATGTCGACAAGTCCAAGCTGGCTGCAACCGCGGCTGAGTGGATGAGCGAGCTGGAGAAGAACAATTTAGCCGAGAATGCCATCTGGAGGGACATGCTTTCGCTGACAGACACTTTTCGAACGTTTTACTCGCCTGACCTCGTCTGCGATGTCTTCAACAAGCTCAGCGAAGAGAAGAGCTGTTCAGAGTTCCAAGTTACCGACCACGAAACACGATTGGAGAAGCTGGGCGAAAACAGCTGGCTCGACATCGATCTCGAATTCAGCACCAGCGATGGAAAGCTCACTGGGAGATGTGCGGCTGTCGTGTCAATGTTACAGATTTCCTCAGGCGAATGGAAGATCTGGATGATCAGGACTTGGCTGGAGAACTTCGAAGGCCATGGTCATCCAGACACTCCTCGGCCACGTAATGACTTCACGAATGGGTCATATGCCGGAAATGAGCGTGTCTACGATGCAATCATCGTAGGCGGTGGTCAGTCTGGTTTGGGCGCCGCGGGCCGCTTTCAAGGACTAGGGATCGATTACGTCTTATTTGACAATAGGTCGTCCATTGGGGACTCGTGGTCCCAGAGATACGACTCCCTGAAGTGGCACACAACCAAGGACTATGGGAGTCTTCCCTTCGGCAAAACGTTCTCGCCAGAACAGCCGATGTTCCTCCCTACGAAGGAGATCGGAGCAGGCTACAAAAGCTGGGCTGTGAAACATGGCATCAATGCGCAGGAAGCCACATCGGTCGAATCTGCGAGTTGGGATGAGGCTTCTCAGGTGTGGACGGTTTACACTTCTGGCGACAAAGGCAAGCAGGAGTGGAGATGCCGAAATCTCGTCCTTTGCATTGGGTAAGAGACGATGTGTTGAGATTACTTTCATTTCTTCAAATGCACTTGCTGACCTCACCTCCTTGAAGTTCTGGCGCCAAGTCGGCGGTCTCACCTCCATGGGCTTCAGAAGAGCAGATCAAGTCAAGTGGGTTCAAGGGCACGATATTGCATGGATCCAAATACCAGAATGTGAAGGGATTTGCTGGCAAGCGAGGCATTGTGTAAGTGAAGTCCAGGATAGAATATATCAAGGATGTTTTACAGATATAGTCACTGATCCTACGATGCACCCAGGATCGGAACGGCCAACACAGCACACGACGTCGCAGAGGACATGTGCGAAGCTGACATGGAGTCCGTGACGATGGTTCAGCGAGGGAATACCTTTGTGGTCCCTGTAAAGTTCATTGAGCTCGCACAAGCTCAATATGGCCTCGATATACCCGTTGCCCAGCTGGACCGAGAGCAAATCACGCAACCTTTGAAGATACTGAGCGATATCGCTAACGCACATATCTGGGCTGCAATCCGTGCCCAGCCGAAGCTTTGGGACGACCTCGAAGCTGCGGGATTCAAGACCGAACGTTATGGAAGACTGTTTGATGCCCTCTTTGGGAGGTTTGGTGGTCATTATGTGGACATTGTGAGTGACCTCTTCTCCTGACACTCAATATCGACAGAAAGCACTGACTACTTGCTTTTCTGTCTAGGGAAATTGCGATCGAATCATCGAAGGCGAGGTCAAGATCAAGACTGAAGCGGTCAAGGGTCTGACCAAGGACGGTCTGGGCTTCGACGACGGCAGTGAACTCCCTGCAGACCTCATTGTTTTGTGCACTGGATTCAACCATGACTTTCGTCTGGAAGCGCAGGGGATCGTAGGAAAGGAGATTGCTGACAAGATGGACGACTTTTGGGGCCTGGATGAGGAAGGGGAAATCCGGGGATATGCAAAGCAGCACGAAGGACACCATCACCTGTGGTACTTTGCCGGCGAGTGTAGAAACGCACGTTATTATTCAAGGGTCCTGGCGCTTCAACGTGAGTATGAACGGTCGAGATGTCAGGAGACCATGGCTGACAAGCACCACTGCTGCACTAGTCCAGAAGCTAGCCCTGGGAGAGACATTAAGACCATATCGAGAGAGGCAGGTGGGCAGCAAGCAATGAGCGAATCTTATGGCCTTCATGCCTTCGATGACCACACCTTGCCAACAAAGTCTTCCAAATCCTCCATGAACGCCTGAGGCTGCTCCAAGGCTGCGAAATGCCCACCCTTGTCGTGACTCTTCGACTATACCAGATTTCCAGTCTCCGCTGCCCATGAGATTGGAGTCGCAGTGTTCTCTCTCGGGTAGTACGAGTATCCGAATGGGATCTTGAAGTAGTACTTCGGGTCGTCGGGGGCAATGAGTGGTCCAGGTCCGAAAGACCAAAAAGTAAGTCTCATCAGCAGAGAATATCAAGGTGAGTTAGATGATACTTGCGTGTCGATACGACCAGAAAGAGCTGGAAGCACAATTCGTGAGCCAATAGAGACTGCAGGACTCCAAAATCGTGTTCAAAGGAGGAGTCTCATCCGTCCAGTCCAAGAATTTCTCCCCAACCCTACCAAAGTCAGCATCCAGAAGGATCATGTGCATTTCGCAGCCTACCATGCCAAAAGCGCCAGAAGATTGCTGCTCAAGACAAGACCAATCGTACTCGGTCTGGTCCCCTGCTCCAAAGCATATGCAGTTCCTCCTGCTTTCCACTTCTCGCCGCGCTTGACAGCTTCCCTCTCCCTCTCGGACAACTTCGAATCATCTGTCGCTGATGCTGGCCGACCCATAGGGCAGAAATTAAGGTGCACAGCGTTGCATTCCCCGTGGTTGACGGCCATGATCCGAGCGACTCTGGAGCCGATGTCTCCGCCTTGGGCAGTGTACCCATTGGCGAAGCCGAGACTCTTCATCAAGCTGTTCATGATCCGAGCGACGTCGATTTGGCTTATGTCTTCCTCAAGTAATGGCATCTTCGACAGTGTGAAGCCAGGCAAGCTTGGAACGATGATGTGGTATGGGAGTGTGTCCGGCGTGTACTTCTGCTTGAGGAGATCAAGCATGGGAAGGAATTCGAGGAAGCTTCCAGGCCAACCGTGGATTAATATACAGGGAATTGCGTCGGGTTGATTGGAGAAGAGCCCAACAAAATGGGAGTAGAACTCCCCGAGCTGGTCGTTGACGGATACCTTGAAGTTTGGGAACGAGTTTGTGCATCTTTCTGTCGCTCTCCTACAGCACGTCAGAGTGTTGTACCGAGGGTTGAGAATGCTTCTGACGCAAAACTAACCAGTCGAATTCTGTTTCCCAAGTCTGTTTTGCCTCGATCAGCCAGTCCCGACGAACGCCGAGATGAGATTGGCCGTTCGGCAGGGAGTTCTCGTAGATGGGACCTGCAACACTGCTGAGATTCAAGAGCTGTCTCATGCGTTGAACCTCCTCATCGGCCACGTGCATCTGAAAGGGCTTGATGTCGGGGGAAGCATTTGTGGGCAAAGTGCCGAATGGGATTGCTTTGGCCATCGTAAAGCTTGAAGACGTTTGAAACGACTTCAATTCTCGCAAAGGCTGCCCAGCGTGCAGCTCGAATGGTAGTACATGAATCATTGTGTTGATATTGCGTGCTCGTGGACATTCTCAATGCTGTTGGACGCCTTATTACGCCCTATGGAAAAGCCAACATGCGAGAGGCTTGCCTGGACAGTTGCCGTCAGCGTTTGCCAAGATAACTGCAAGAACCACCAGTAGCTCCATCATATGCTAAGTTGATGAAGAAGCGATGAAAGCTTCATTGGGTAATCATAGGGAAAAAGACGGCCAAAAGCAGAGGTGCGCACACAGTGTAAGGAGAAATGCTCGGGCTTGAACCCAACAGTGGTGCAATCCGACTCGTGAATCCTCCACAGTATCTCCGTCATTCTGCTCTCATTGTCCTTGTACGAGTTCTTTGTACGTACTGATAGACAGTACTGGATATAGATCGTGCATTTCTTACAACATCGCAGCGACTGCAAGACCAGCCCCTACGATCCCTCCAATCCCAGCGAACTGCGTAGCAGCTGGAGCAGCGTTGCTAGTAGAAGCTGTAGAAGTAGTCGAAGCTTGAGACATCGAAATCGAATCGCTGGATGGCATTGAGGATGGTACCGTAGCAGAGCTATCGGATGTCCCGGGAGTTCCAGGTGTTCCCGCTGTACCCTTGATAGTCGTCAGCTTAGCAACAGCTTTTCAAGGCTTGCAATCTGCCATACCATCGTTCCGCTCATCATTGTCGTCGTAGTCATGCTCATGTCGGAAGTGTTGTCTTTGGTGGCAGAAGGCGAAGAAGTCGGTGAGGTCATACCGCTGCCAGACGCTTCTGGATACGTGGCGACTGGGCTACCATTCTCCGTGAGAGTTGTGATGACATCTCCTGATGCTGCCGTGGTGGGATCTGTGAAGAGCTTTAGCGACTGTATCGCCGATGAGTAGCTTGCTGGCCTACCATAGATTGGATACGTGGCCACTGGAGAGCCATTCTCCGTGAGCTGTATTCGATCGTCAGCTGGAGTCATTCAAAGCTTCGGCAGGGTTTCAATCATCGTACTGTTGTCAAGGCTGTGTTCTGAGCCGAGGCCAGGGCCGTGAAGGCAAAGACGACGAGAGCCTGCTTCGAATGCATGATGTCTGGACTTGAGAGATACAACAAGACATGCCTGTAGACGGATAGGTCGTCGTATTTGAATGTTCGTGAAGATTGCGCTTGGACTTGATGCATCGCTTCTTGGGCCCTGAATGCAGACATGGTTGCGCGGCGCAGCCGGCTTGTCAGCCTTCCGATCTTGCCGATCAAACCGACCATGGAATACAGCCAACATCAACATTGACCAAAGAATAGTAGAAGTTGCGCTGTGCCATTTGGAGTGGGATTCAGCCGGTTGATCTTTTGACATGTTGGAGGACAAGTTGAACGAGGCTGCTGACCGACTGTGCACCCGGCTTTTCGAGACAGGCATCCCCAGCAAAGGCTGGACGTGTCACGGAATTGTATGCGTTTAAACTCGATCCGCATCAACTTGTGAAAGGATTTTGATGGGTGTCTCACGTGGCTGACATTGTTCTTCGAGTCTTACGAAGCTGTTGTGACGCAATCGTCCAGTTGTGTTCGAGCATTGGCCATATACGGCCAATGCTGGTAGACGGAGCTTTTAGTAAACATTCCATCCTATTTCTCGCTCCCCACGAAGATCCTGAATCCGTCCTCTCGTACGATCCACCCACAGCTCTCCAATTTTCAGCAAGCTTTTCCGGGATCGTGGACATGCAGAAGATCTACGAACTCGTCTACCATGTTCCTGCAAAGTCCCGAACTCGAACGGTGGGCACTGAAATGCAAGTGCTTGCCCTAGGATTAGGTCGAAGTGGGACAGACAGTCTGCGTGCTGCCCTCGAGCAGTTGGGCTTCGCTGCTCCCTACCACGGCTGGCACACGGCCGGCAAAGAGGGAGCTGGAGATGCCATGCTTTGGTGCAGACTTCTTCTCCGGAAGTACACATCTCGCAAGCCAGACGGAAGCAACTGCAAGATCACTGCTCGGGATTTCGATGAGATCCTCGGCTCCAGCGAAGCGGTAACGGACATGCCCTGCGCTGTCTTTTCCCGTGAGCTTCTCGCTGCGTACCCCAACGCCAAGGTCATCATCAATACGCGGCAAGATCTCGATAAGTGGTATGATAGCATGGAACAAACATTCTGTGCCATTGAAGACAGCTGGGAGAATTGGTACCAAAGCTGGCTCGTCCCAGAAGCGTTCTGGGTGAGAAGAATGTAAGGTTGCGCCAGCATAGCCTCACATTGTCTTGCTAACCTAAAGTTGAAGGTGGTACGATCTGATGTTCAGGAACTTCTACCACGGGAACATTCGAAACACCGCCAGGTGGCGATACGAAGAGCATGTGGGAATGGTCCGCGGTCTTTGTCACGGGCGCCAAGTCTTGGAATGGAATGTCAATGATGGATGGGAACCACTCTGCAAATTCCTGGTAAGACCTGTTCCTGCCGAGTCTTTTCCGACGGGCAATGCTTCTCCAGAGTTGCTGAAGCGGGTGGCAGAGTTGCAGCAGGAGCAACGAAAGGCTGCGAGACAAAATGCGGCTGCCATCGGTGCTGTACTCATTGTGCTTATGAGTTTACTTTCCTGCGCCGCCCGTCGATATTTCACTGGAAAATGATGAGCGTAGACAAGGATCAACAAGGTGTCCCGGGTCGTGCCGATGGTGCTCAGACATCGTCCTCGCACAGCCTTGTGCCAATGCAGCTTCGTCGCATGTCCGGGCAGCCATACGCAGCTGTAAACTTTCATCCAGATCATTCAAGCGCAGAAATCCATAATGAGGAAGATCGCACATTGTCGTCATGAAACATGATCCAGGACTTTGCAGGCAAATCCACAACCGGCGAAAGGCCGGTTTTGGCTTGCTCTCCCGGATCGCATTCGAGACTTAAAAGAGCCAGCAACATCGTATGGTCAAGACGTGGCATCACTCGTTTCTATCATTACAATGGCGTCGAAAATAGCTATTCTCATTGCGGTTGTCGCAGGCCTTGGGCAAGCTGAGTGGATGAAAGCCTCCCAGGCCCGAGTCCCGTCGGACTGGCTATATCTACTCCCACAACCATTCGACAGCAGGATTCAATATGGCTGGCTGAACAGCACTACCACCGGAAATTCTACAATCGATCAATTTCTCTCTGAGGCGAATCAAGCTCGCATTGTGTCGTACTCAGACGAGTTCACAGCAATGGTCGGATCAAACCCAACGTACAGAACCATCCAATCACCGGCCGGAGACTCCTACGGAGCGTATGAAGGAGGTGCCTGGATACCAGAGACCGATGAGGTATGGTTCGGTTACAACGGCTTCTTCTATCCTTACAACCAAACCATCACCTCTTTCAATCTACGCAACGGCACATCCAAGCAGCTCGTCACGGACCCACCAATCTCGTACCCGTATGGTATGTACTACTGGCCTCAAGATGGTCTCGTCTACGTCACAGAGATTAATACTCCGACAAACCCTGCGTCAGTCGTAGCGATCGATCCGAACACCCTCAAAGTAACGCCGATCTTCAATTCCTACCAAGGCCTACCACTGGCGCCATGTGATGACATCGTTCTTGCACGGATCAAAGACAGAGACTACATCTTCGCTACGACGTTCTCTGCCCACTCCAACATTCCAAAAGTCCCAAAGCAGCGCTACGACACGGCTGTGTGGAGATTCAGCCTGACCGACAAGGTGCTCTTGCCGGTGATCGGCCCGAACGAGATCTTTGCTCCCAATGGTATCAGGCTGTCGCCAGACCAGCGCAAGCTCTATGTGACGAACACTCCCCTGATCAATGCCGATCAGCTGTTGGAGCTGCCGACCAATACAACCAAGGCCAATTCTATCTATGTCTATGATTTGACGGATGATGGTATGCCGGTCAATGGTCGATTGTTTGCTTTGGTGAGGACAGGCATCGCGAATGGTAAGCACTTTGAAACACGAAGTCGCATGAACTAAGCTAATACATGCAAGGACTTCACATTGACAACGCTGGAAGAGTCTGGACGGCTGAAGATGACGGCATCATAGTGCGATCGCCAGCCGGTGTTACGCTCGGATCTTTCAACTACCATCCATTCCACCCAATTGACTCGCCGGTCATAGCGAACTTTGCTTTGGCAGACAACAGGCTTGTCATTGGAGTAAATAGCTTTGTTGTGGTCTACAACATCTCGAACACGCTCACCACTCCAGGGAACTTGATCACAAACTAGATAGGAGAATCGCCGGTGTCTGCATCAGCTCGGCGTATCGATGAAGAATGGCAAGGTTGCTCGGTCTAGAAGAACGAAAGTCAAGGCATCTTGAAGTCCTTCACAGAATGTGCAATGCAATACAAGTCAGCTTGACAAACCCATGCGAACGTTTGCGCGTATGTGTGCAATAACGATCGCTGGAAGCTTTCCAATGCTTTTTACGCCACTCTGGTTGGGGCATATTGATACATTGTGGCGATGGAGTGATCTGTGTATGTGAAGCGCATTTTTCAAGCAGCTTTCGAAGTCTTCACGCCAATACGTGTTCCAGAAGCATGCACCCCTCGAACAAGATGAGCATGAGTATCTCGACCAGGACTAACTTCCACGGCTTTTATATAGCCAACGCTTTCGTCTTTGCGAAAGTCTCAATACTTTGACATGTTGCTACCCTGCACGACATGCGACTTTATTTCTGTCCATGGATTGGCGGCAAAACGATCAGCCTGCTTCTCTTCAGCCTCGCGGAATCTACCAATTACAGGTGGCGAGAGTTTGCAGGTTCCACGTCTCTGAGCATCATCGGGCAAAGACCGATCCTCTCGCGGCTTTCGACAGTTGAGATCTCAGCCAGAAGCTGGGTCGCACAGATGCCGCCTCGAAGAAGGGTACATGGATCAAAGTTAAAGCGGCTCTTGACGAACGAACATTCCGCGGAAAAGAGATTACGCTTGCTTCACTTGAATCAATACTTATTGGTTGTGCGGCGGCTATCATGTGGTATTACAGAGCACGGCTTTTGGCCGACAATAATCCAGAACATTGTTGATTGATCTGAGCCTTAGAAGCTGCGACAACAGCTGCGAGAACGTATATTCCTTACTGCTGGACCATGCAAGTGATTTGCCTATGGTTCGTTGAGAGATCGATGTTCTCACTTGGTGGCCTTGCACACTCGCATCGTTATCCGACGAAAGCCTCGTTTTGATGCGGTCTTGAGATATGTTGGACCAGTCTTCCACGGACGAAGCGGACGAGCTTCACTCTCAGCCTCGCCAACGCCACAGCTCGCAAACATCAAGTCAGCACTGTGTACTATGCTTCGTGCACCAGACACGAAATTGAATTGGCCGGATCCAAGAAATCCTTGCTCATAGAGCCTTTCTGAAAGCTGCACCGTCTTGCCGTAGCATTTTAAGATGAGACCTTATTTTGAAGCTCATCAATAGAGAGCGAGATGGTCTTTTGGTCTCCGCAACCAATAACATGATGATGGAAACGACCAGTGGCGAAGCACCGTTCATATCTCGCTTTTGGGCAAGTCTCCTTGGACAAATGCACCAATGAAGTGCATCGATTGTTGATTAAGTTCAATTATCAGCCCCGTTCTGGACTTAAGGTCGATTCAGCTCCGGCCATGGCAGCAGCTCGTACGAGCAGCGGTAGTAGTTGTATACTGTCCGTACGGATCTTGGAAGACGAATGTCCGGGTCGAAATCAATATATAAGACGACATTGTTGTGCGTTCCCTCAAACTATTCAGAGCATCCATATCGACCCAGCCAGATCTTCCAGCAGCGACTCTTCTGCTTCATCAAACATGTCTTCAGCTATGAATACGATTCTAATAATCGGTACGATGCCTTTGCTATGAGAATTGATCACGCAACACTGAAACCCTCTCAGGCGGCACGAGCGGAATCGGAGAAGCGTTCGCTCGACGCTGGCATTCCATGGGCAAAAGACTCATCCTCACCGGCCGTCGTCAGGACCGCTTGAACGACCTGAAGAAAGAACTTTCTGCCGGAATCTACGCTTTCGACATCACTGATCTCAAAGCCGCCCCTGGCCACGTCAATGCTTTGTTTCAGCAGTTTCCGGACATCGACACCGTGTGGATCAACAGCGGCAAGGGCAACATGTACAAGATTTCGGATGCGTCCTCGTTCTCTGACGAGGCTGTCATCGACGAAATCACGACGAACGTTACCGCACCAATGATTCTGGCTCGCCACATCATTCCAAAGTTGCTCGAAAAGAAGTCTACCACGACCTTCATGATCACTGGTAGCGGGCTCGGTCTGGCACCAAACGGTAAATACATCTTCATGTTGAGTTTACCCAACTTTCAATTGACCGCTGACATCTTTCAGGTGCTTTTCCAACTTATCCACCCGGCAAAGCCTTCATTCATCACTTCATGGCCGGCATTCGTGGCACACTCAAAGACACGAACTTGAACATCATCGAGATCGTGCCTCCGGCCGTGCAGACGGACTTCCATCAGCAATACGCGGGCGATTCGAAGGTCCCAGGCGCCATGAGTCTTGAAGACTTTGTCAATGACAGCTTCAAGCAGCTGAACGAGGAGAAGCCAGAGGATTTGAAAGAGGTTGCCGCGGGAAGCGCCAAGGACAGAGTGGATTTTTGGAGAAAGGGAACGGGCGAGTACATGAGGAAGAACAATATCGCCGGCTGAAGACCAGCTCGACGTCGGGGACGAGGAAGCGAGAATGAAAACAAGGTTGCATGGCTCATCAATCTACTTTCGAGTCCGCCACGGAATTAGTGTCTAAACCAAACTCGCCACAATCTGCATCGCTCTTCTTGCTGCGGTATACCAACTCATAAGTCTACACCCGGCCAGGCTGTTGAAGTTGCAACTTTGCAGTCTTCTCTAGTCAGTCATAGTATCTGTACATCCTGCACACGATCAGAAAGCCATGCCGTATGTTTTTCCTCGTCATCAACGGGCATATATCGTTATCGTTATCGCTTTCAGATGTACCAGGGAGTGATATGAAGAATGGATCAACCCCTGTCAAGTCATTGAGCCCTATCTACACGTAAATGGTCAAGATACAACGAGGTAGCAACATAATAACAGCAGCTCTTGCAAATAGGTACCCCGAAAGTTCGAACTGATTCATGGCGATAAGCGTCGTCACAAGGTACGTCTTGACTCACACCATGAATTCAACTCTGGTCTTCGCTATAGCTCTGCTCATATGCTATGTGACCGTTGTACGACGTCTTCGATTCCGGCGGCGTGACAGGATCGAGAGCATTTTTGCAAATAGACGCCTGTCGGAGATGACGACGCAAGAGTCGTTCAATATCATCGATCAGTTGCAACACCTCGAGTTTCCCTATGCTTTCAACAAAGCGAGAGAGATTGCGCTACTGAAGGTACGCTCAACATGGTGGCTTCCTACCAGATATCTTGCTAACAACGCCAGGCGGGCGGGATCCCAACCATGTCCAAACTCTTCGCCGTCACCGATCAAAACACCCGCAAAAACGCAAGCAAACGGGCCGTCGACACCGAGATCCTCCTCCTCGAAGCTCAGACGCAGCAGCGAGACTCAGAGCGTTACATGTGCGCCGTCGCCCGGATGAACTACCTCCATTCACGCTATCGACAGGCAGGCAAGATCTTGGATGAAGACCTACTACATACTCTCGGCGATGGTCTGGCTGAGATCTACCGTGTGGTGGACGGACAAGACTGGAGGTGCTTGACAGAGGTGGAAAAGTGTGCGTTGGGCATCTTCCATCTCAATCTTGGGAAGGATATGCAAATCCTATTTGATCCTTTATCGTCTTCGAAGGATGGATGGAGAGATGGAGGACACTTTGCGCAAGAGCTGGTTGAATGGACAAGTCAATACGAAGAGAGAGTCTGTCACTTTACAGAACAGAGCGATGCGTATGTGAGAGTATACGTGGATTCTGCTACTGCGAGGATGCCGAATGTCGTGACGAGGCTCCTCAGGAAGACTTTGGGATTTGAGCTCGATGGGCCGATGAGAAGAAGTCTGGGGTAAGTGGCAAAGGTTGCCTCATGCCAGATCCTCATGCTGATGAACGGTACAGGATCGAAGCGCCTAGTACTTTACTCAAGTCTGTACTGACAGCCATACGATTCGGCCGAAAGCTCATGTTGAGACACCTTGCTCTTCCCCGACGTTCGAGTCATGCCACGAGGCGACTCCAAGACAAACTTGATCCGATCACAGGACTATACCAATTTTCTCATCCCATGTTGAAGCCTTGGTATATCCAGCCTGCATTTGGAACTTCCTGGGGGCTCAGGGGACTTTTCGTAAGGCTTCTTGGAGGATATGTTCCTGGACCTGAGAGATTCAAACCAGAAGGATATAGCTTGAAGTCCATTGGCCCGCAACCTCAAGAAGGAAAGGGATTAGAGCATATGCACGAGACGATCATGACTTTGCGGGAAGCTGGGTCAGTGTCTCAATGCCCATTCAGCTCGCTCAAATCGAAGCAGGGCTGAACGGGCAAGCGATCGAGTCTTGTCAACTCGCACACCGGCATACAGGCTCACAGACACCGTAAATTTCAACTAGTGAAAGTATGCAGAGGGAGGTTTGAGGGCTTCCATTAGCATCAGATTCTAGCTGCTAGATTGCGAAGACGACGCGTTGCAGACAGTCTTGATGTACCCGGCATTGTCACGAGCGATTTTCTGCCTCACAGATGGAAACCAAGCCGCCAGTATCGCGACATCCTGATTGAGGATAATGACTGCCACATATCCGTCGTGCCTTATGTTTGGTCGACTAAGAAGGGATGAGCGCAAACCTCTGTTGAAGGTGAGTACGAAGTAGAAGTTGAAGGGATCATCTATCTACTTCTGCCTATGGGTGCGACAAGGCCTATGTAGAAGCCGTGCTCGCTTCGCCGTCCTGCTAGTTGAATACGTAAGTGCATGATATTGCGCCGTACGTCTTGGACAATCATGTTCTTTGTGAACAAGTCCACGAAAAGTGCTTATGTAGTTTGCCATTACTCTCGCTGCCGACGCCTCGACTGTGCTGTGGCCCATGCTGTAGTTGTGGCAGTTATCCAAGTGGATACTTGTGCATGAGATCTCTTCTCATTGTTCAATCTCGCTTTTCTGTCTCACTCATGGATCATTGGTGCTTTACCGACCCATGCACGGGCTGCTTGATAGGACACCATTTGATCTTCTGACACATTCCTCTCGAGTTCCATCAAGCACTGCTTGACCTGGTCGCCGTCTGAAGCTTTTTCCAATTGAGCTTGGATCCATTCGATCTGGAGTCTGGTGTTGATAGCACGGGTCGAGCGGTGGGTGCTCTTGGCTCTATCGTAGAGGGTGCCGGCCGGACTGCACAGCAGACGGAGACGTCCGTCCGTCTTCAGCATTCCCAGAACGACGCCAGTCGGCTTTGAGGTGGTGTTGTCGATTGCCGGATTCGGTAGCTCCATCTTCTTTAGATATTTCGCACAGGGCCAGTTCCGTACAGGTATGCGTAAGCCATCGCTCGAGTCCCATCCATCGTTGAAGTCTCCAGTCTTGCCCAAAGCCCAAATTGGAAGCGCAAGAGCGTCATCCGCAATGTCATGGTGGAGCAAGGTCCCAGAAGATAGCTGGAGCTTTGTCTCGAAGTTGCAGTGTCTCCAGCCCTCTCTGAACTCCTTTGTCGGCACGCAGGGGATGTAATATCCAGAAGGTCCGCCTAGGAATCTAGTTCCTCGCTTGTACTTTGATGGAGAGAGCGCCATTCTTGAGGAGAAGCACCAGCCACGCACCCCGATCTCGTCGTCGTGAAGCAGTAGAGCGTCATTCAGGAGGACTATGAATTGCGGAAACCAGTCGAGGGACAGCTTCTTCGTGCGCATGAGAGTGTAGGACATGAAGGATGCCAGAGAGTCGAGGCCGGGCTATTCATTGTCAGTATGGAGTAGTACGAGCACATAAGATGTACCTACCTCGTAGATTTTGGTGTCAGACCCCATGTACCGCATCATAATCTTGTTGTCATCATCTTTCTCATCTTCCGACTTGTCCTGCTTGTCGTCCAGTCTAGATGAGTCCTTCTCTTGCTCGAGGCCACACTGATCAGCATTCTGAGCCACGACGCCGCCCGTCTTGTGTTTGGACAAACTCCAGTCCGACTTGATGCCGAGAGCGCGAGTCGCTCGCGAAAGGAGCTTCAAGCACGAAGCGAAGTACTGACGGGGCTTCATGGCTTGCCTGGGGGTGTTAGCGGTGGATGACTTCGAGGCGAGAAGTTGGTCAAGTTTGTGATGCACGAAAGAGAGAAGCGGCGGGAAACATGCGCGAGTGGGCTACTTAGGTAATCAATGCTTGGCATTCACATGGAAAAATTAACTAGGGCAACACGCAAAGCTCGTTCTCAATCATTCTATCTTCGGCCAAACATAGACATCCATTCACATTTTTTTATTCATCGCAAAGCAATCAAGAGCGCTTCAAAACGAACGCCGCACTCTCCCCGCCGGAGGAGCTCGCTGATGGATATCCGTGAGCAGTGTTATCCGAGCTGACAACCCATCCCACAACCAGCGCGTCCCCCGAGAAGCACAGATCTCGGACTACAGTGATCTTGAAAAGGTCGGCGAACCTTTCGTCCCCCATCACGGCCATTACCTCCTGGTCAAGAATGCCGGGGTCTTCGTCGCTACCAAATATGTCGAGCAGAGTCGCCCAGGTATCGTCGACGATTTCCAGAGTCCGAAGCGATGTGGGCAGAAAGTCCACCAAGTTGAATGCTAGTGGTCGGTAGGAGCTTGCTTCACCCCAGCTGCGATCTCTGCCCGCAATGATTCTGTAGGGTATCTCCAAATGCCTTAGGCAGGTCATATCCTTCAGCACTCGAAGGCACTGAGCGCATTCGCCATTATTCTCGTTTCCTTGCGGCTTGAGAAGCAAGTCTTGAAGGGTGGAGCTGACCTTTAGAAGCGCCTCGCCGAAGCTCTCTCGAGATTCATGCTTACTGCCAAGAAGGTCGTCGGTCCATTTGATCGACAACGTGGTCAACAACGGCATAGCACTTAACAAAGAGTTCAGTCCTCTTCCGTTGATGTGGACGCTGTCCAAGTAGAGCCGCTTAATCCGAAACTTCTCTTTGGCAGAAATGGAATCCTCCAGGCAATAGAGCAACTTCGCCCGCAGACTCTGCAGGTCTTGTAATGCCATGAGGTGACGGAGCACGGATATTTTGGGAAAGGGATGCCACTCAGTGCCCCAGACGGTCGTAGCGATCAGTCGTTGTAGTGGCTTTGAATTCGATCGCGCTTCACATGATATGGAAACCTCCTCGAACAGGCGGAAAACCAGGCTTTTGGAGGGGCTGTCTGGTATATCGAACTCCAGGACAGTCAAGCTTTTTAGCAAGCACAGCGCCAGTGCTATGCATGCGTCCTCGTTGTATGATGCAGGTCCAGGAATCCAAAATCCTACAGCCAGCTGCGTCCAAAACACTTTCGAAAGCGATGTGCCCTGTAGGACTGTACAGTATTCAGAGGGCATTGCAGGTACGTCGGATTGCTCTGATTCTGCAATATCAAGGAGCTCGTAATCGACCCGCCAGCTGCCAAGAATCAAACGTCGAACGGAGTGAGCATTTCTTCGATTGATGATGATGCTTTCGATGAATCTGCGACGTCGATCATCCATACGAGGCCCATTGAAGTTGACATTTTTGTACAGATGCGTTCGAGCGCAGCCATGGTACAGTCGGTTCACCAACCCAATGCTGGCCAATGTCGCAAGGTTTGTTCGGTTTTTGCCATAATCGCAACCCACCTCAAGAGATACACTGAGCTGGTCGCAGATAGTGTTAATGATGTCTTCTGGAAGTTGTGGCATCATTCTGGGCGATTGGTAGGGACTGTCGAGGCTTTGGATGAGAAACATCTGGCAGGCTGAGGTATTTATGTTGAGAGGATACGAGATGCCAGCTATCTCTGAGTACAGCCCATGTATCGCTGTCTGCCTAACGATGCAAGGTTCAACGGAATACAGCAACGATGGTTCAGGACAATTGTCTCGTCTACTTTTCCAGACATGGCCGTTTTCACGCCATACTAGAGAGAGAAGCCCACCTCATTGGTAAAGATCTATGGAACAGACTGTTTGCAGATTCGACAAGAACGAGGACCAATCCAGCTGCTCATTGAGCGATGTTGCCGCTTTCTCCAGTGCCGCCTTTTCGATGTCAATCCCTTGCATGTGGCGTGTTGCACAAACCGCGCGCTGTAACCTCCCACGAGCAACGTGCCAGTCTGCACGACTGCATCTCAAGCCTTCCGCAATTGATGATCTATCCTACTCTGCGACGACCGCATCATGAATAGCGTCTCTTCTTGGCACAACCGACGCCACAGCCTTGGAAAAGCAGCACAAGCGACGTCGATCACGGCACATCGAACACGCGGAGACGGTCATCGACTGCGCCTTCTGACGTCAACAAAATGGCTTCGATTGCAGCATGTTCAGGATTCCTGTGCAGACCATTTACAGTTCGCAGGCTGAACGAAAACAAGTTCCCGCATCGCATTTGCCCGATTCGACCAAAGCGATTCTGCACAGTGACGCAGGCTGACCTTGTTGGAGATACGACGATCACTTCGTACAAAGGTATTTGATGGACGTTGTGCGTTGCTAGGAGCTCACAAGACATCCAAACGATTCGAACCTGACAAAGTTTCTCTCACAACTTCTACGCAACAACTTTGACAGCGTCCACCAAAATGGAATCTCTCAAGCAAGGAGGTTCGCACAATCATTACGGCCTCAACGAAGACGAAAAACAAGTCTGAACAACTGACTGACAACAACAGCAAACTACGTCTCCGAGTCCGTTAAGCAGCTGTCCTCAGGGGCATCAAAGGAGGCCAACAAGAACGTCGCCAAGGACAGCAATGCTCCCATCGGCACTCGGTATGGTCAAGGGTTACAAGCTTGTGCATTGGAGCCATAATGCTGACAAGACGTGAAGTATCTCTGCTGCCAAAGACGCCGTCCACGACAAGGCAAAGGAGCACAAGCACGATGCGAAGGCCGAGTCCCACTACCAGCGTATATAAGCAGGCAGCGGGCGTTGAAAATACCAGATGAGTGATGCAGGGTTGTGAATAAGGCACACGGACTCGGTATTGAGCTTTGGACCAGTATTTCTGAGCTTTGCAATATTTCATACCTCGTCGCATCGTTCAAAATTGTCTTCTCGACTCTCGAAACCATCGATATGATGCCCTCGCTTCAGCATTGGCAATACCGCGGCTGATGTCTGGGAAGGCTGCGCTAGCGAACAACCCAATCCTTGACGGTCAATGCATTTTGGCTGTGTTCAAGCCAAACACTTCCCACTTCGATTGCTGTCTTGATTTTTTATGACACTTCCTCGGCAACTGGCTCTCGTATTGGAGAGCGATGAGTGAAGAAAACGAATGACGAAACTGCGACCACAGCCGAGACGCAGGCTACATGCAAGTCAGTACTGCCAGAACATCGTCTCAAGCGAACGATCTTACCCAGTGCCGTCGTTGCATAGTAGAAGCCCAATGTATCAGCCAGCATTCCTGTAACGACTGGTCCAAGCACGAGTCCGAGCGAAAAGGATGTCTCCGTAAGACTGAAGACCCGCGATGACGCTCCGCCAGGGCCGAACACGTTGGGATCCTTGAGCCGTCAGTCGATGCCATATGATGTGCACGTCGGGAGCATTTACCTCTGCCTTGAGCTGGTGCATGATTGTTGTCAACTGAAAAGTTCCCGCGCCCTAAGTTGTCAGCAGAAGTCCTGTTCGTCGGCTCAGATGCCGTGCTCACCCGAACGAAACTCCAGATGATGCCAATTGCTATGATGGTGGCAACGAACGATGCTTGACCTCTTGTCCCGGCACCCACACCGAGGAAATTGTCTTTACTTGGAACGCCCTAAGTGAAGAAGAGTGAGTGACGAATGCCTCGAAGATGCCTCGTCTGCTTTCCATCTTCATGATACTTACCAGAAACCAGAACAACGGAGCACTTAGGAGCCAACCAAGGGTCGTTGGCCAGCGCAATCCGATACGATCTCTCATCCAACCGATAAAAGGTGCGAGTATCATGCTCGGAATTTGAATACCTGGGATGTGTCTTAGGAACATCTCGGTGGAATATTTGGTACCCTTACCCAGAAATATACTTCCGATCGCAGCTGGCCTCCAGCCAAATTCATTGCGGAGATGAATTGGTAACGATGCATCGAACGTTTCATTCGTTAGCCAGCAACATACATGCGGAAGGTCTCGTCCGACTCACCCCAGAAATTATCATGGAGAATGTAGCAACGTTGAGCAGAGCGGCGAATGTATCTCCACGTGAGAACATGATGCGATAGAAGTTGCGCGGCGTCGTTTTCTTCGACTCTTCTGCAGCATCCTCGTCTTCGTGCGACGCCGAGGGCAGCAGAGGATCTCTGTCGTGTTGAGTGTCCCCTCCGTTGCCAGAAAACCGGGTTGGCTTCTCTGCAGAGGTCTCTTCAACCATTGCGAGTCGAGCAACAAAGCAGATTGCCAGCAGTGCAAATGGGACTGTCCATGCCGTCCAGTACCTACGATGAGTGTTAGTTGCGTTGGACCGAGATCTTGTTGTTCAATCTCGTACCCTGAAATCTGCAACAAAACCCCCGATATAATTCTGTCGAAAGTAAAGGGCAGATGGTCAGTATATGTCTCAGACATGCAACGATGTGCCTTCCGCCCTTTAGACTTACGGTCCAGTCAAGACCCCTCTGCATAGATAGTTAGACCTTCTTATACGCTCGGAAACCTTGATGGGGCTCTACGTACGCAGTGATGAATGAACCCGCACTCCCAAGAGCCTTGCCAAGATGTTTTGATCCAGCAGCATCAGTCTACAGAACATGGCTTTGCATCAGCTCTTGTGCAAGATCTTGGCTTGGAGGATACGACAACATACCAGCATTGCAAAGCCAACGATCCAAGCTGGTAGAACGTCAGCACCTTGAACACCACAAAAGGTGTTGCGAGCTTACCTCCCGTCCCTGAGATCCCTTGCAGGAGACGTCCAGCGTAGACAAACCAGACTGTCCAGCGTCAGCGAAGAAAGTCATCCCGCTAGTCGACTTCATACTCACCATTCGGCGTCGTAGCTACCAGCACAGTACCAATAGTACACCCCACAAGCGAAATGAGCAGAGGAATCTTTCTACTCGTGGTTTTATCCGCAAGATGTCCAATGATGGGTGCCGAGACCGCCGAGATGAGACCCATTATTGTGAGAAGCTCTGTTGTGAGTCTCTGGGTGTAATCAGCGCTGAGGTGCAGACGCTGCTCTATCATGTATGGTAATATCGGGACCACGAAGCCATAAAGGCTAAACGTAAAGGATAGAAAGTCAGTAGATGTCTCAGACATGTTGCAGGATAGCTTCTGCTCTTGACTTTACGTACAAGTTCTCTGGCAAGGGTTAGAAGGTGCATATCCGCTTGGCAAACCTGGACATACCAGTAAACAGTCCTAGTGTCGCTGTGAACACCAAAAGCGCCTTCGAAGCCCGCCATGATCGGCTCGCGGGAGCATCGTCCTGTGCCATATCCGTCAAGAAGAGGTGAGGTCAAAATTCCACGTGCTGCCAAGAAATGTGTTAAACGCAGGAAGTCAAGGAACCGGCATGCAAATATGAGCAACTCGCTTCTCAGAGATGCAATGACAAGAGGTGAGGTGGTTGAGGAAAGCTTGCTGACGCCCTATCTCTGTCACCATGTACATGCATGAGTGGAGAAATTCGGCGGCCGAAGCCGGCATAAATTTTCGACCTTCCCGAACAGTGTTCGGTGGGGATGAGTAACATCGTTCCTTCGTCTCTTATATGATATGCACTTTATGAATGACGAAGTTTTCTTCTTTCGCAGCTCTCGTGACATGAAAAAGGGCACTCGACTGTGAGGCTCCAAAATCGACTCACTGGTATTGTTTTGGCTCTGGTATCATCTCCTGCTTGCTCCTCTTATTCAAAGATTCGCCTTCGCAATCCCATCGACAAACTTCTTCGCCTATAAAGATTCATCAGCAGATTCCTCGAATATACCCAGCAGGAATGATACTTACCTCCTCAACAGCATCAAAATCCAACGTCCACTTCAAAAACTCTCTTGAATCGAACTCCGCCCACATATCCGGCCTAACATCCTTCAGTGAAACTCTCCTCCCTTCTCCTGACTCCCTCAGAATCCTCTTCTTCGGTGGAGCCCCGATGAAGACAGCCGTGTTCTCCTTCGCCCAGGCTTTGATCCTATCCACCCTCGGCTTCCGGATCCGTTCCCATTGGCGTGCAATCTGAGGGACCTCTGCAGCGGGGTTCGAGGATCGACTGACAAGGTACTCAAGTACGCCAGCGTCTTCGATAGTCACAGAGAAGCCGTGTGCGGCATTCGGTTCCATGGCATGGGCTGAGTCGCCCAAGAGGACGATTCTGCCGGTTTGACTCGTCCAGCGAGGGAGATTGGGGAGTTCTGCCAGTCGCCATCGATCACATGAAGTCGCTGCGTCGATCATGCCCTTCAGGTCTTCGCAGCTATTCGAGAAGGCCTTACGCAGGAAGTTGATGTCGCCTTCTTCATCCCACAGGCCCTTTTGATCTGTCTGGCCACGAACACCGAAGAGCCCGCGGGCGTGCTTCAGTTGGCGATTGAATCTGCTGATAACAAATTGATCTTTCCCGATCCATGTCACGACATAGTCTGCATCGTCGACGAAACGCTGCAATTTGGAGACAGCGGGACCTTCGATGCGGACGCCGTAGAGCGTGATGTCGCTGACGATGGGGTCAACAGGTGTGTTGACATCGGCGAGGACTTGAGGACGGATGCGAGAGCGAATACCATCTGCTGCGATAATGATATCTCCAGAGTATACCTTGCCATTGGAGAGTGTAAGGTATACCTTGGAAGTATCGTCATGCACTCTGGCCACAGGCGCCCCGAACATGACTTCCGTTCCGGCTTCTTTCGCCCGACGATACAGAACCTGCGCAAGCTCGTCTCTCGTCGTACCCCAATCTATCTCGTCCGTAGCATCGACCAGGATAGTCCGATTCGCCACATCGCCAGTGTAAAGGTTTCGGTTGATGAATGCACTTGTCGGCTCGCCGATCTTTCTCAAGTCTTCGTGCAGACCCCAGCTGTTCATGATCCGTGTTGCTGCGGGCCGAACGTTGATACCGCCCTTGGTGGGTGAGAGGCCGTCTCGATGCTCGAAGAGTATGACTTTGTGGCCGCGAAGGGCGAATGCGAGGGCAGCGCTGAGGCCACCGAGGCCAGCGCCGACGATGAGGATTTCCATATTGCGATGGAGAAGAAGAAACCAGGGTGTTTGAGTGTTGAGTTGTAATGAAATCTGTTGCTCGGATTGATTCGTTTTTAAAGTCGAGACAGCCCTGAGCAGAGGCAGCCGAAGGATTGCTGCAGTCGCCTAGGTCCAATGAGATGAATAAGAGAGTATTCTGGCCTAAGGATGAGCTTGCGTCGTTTTTGTCGGGTGTTTGTTCGTAAGGGGTGTCTTCTTCGGTTAGTGTTGTGTTCGCTTTCGAGTTAGCAAATGTGATCTGCGCAGGCAGAGTCAAATGATCCAGTATGGAAGAGTTAGGCGTAGGGCTAGACCAGATGTCTGATTTCATACCCATGATGAATTTTTCTTTACACTCAACAAGGAGATCGTGAATGTACATTCAGTACAAATCATTAGTCTTACCGTCCTCGGGCTATGTTCAGTGTTCCATCTCTACTCAGCTCACCTACTTCAACGAAACCTCCCTAATCCACTCCGCAATCCCCCTCCCAATCTTCCCCGGATGATCCTCCTGCAAGAAATGCAACCCCTTCCCCAAACATACCACCTTCGCATTCTTCAAATGCCTTGCATACCACTCCGCCTTCTCCGGCGTGACAAAAGACCCCGGACTCGCATAGAACAACAACTTCGGTACTTCATTCTCCATCAACCACTCATGAAACTTGGTCGCGATATCCCACATTTCTGGCGGGTGTCCAGCGATGGGAACTTGATTCGGCCAGGCGTATGTCGGTTCGCGGTGTTCGGGTTGGAGGTATGGCTTGCGGTAGTGATCCATTTCGGTTGAGGTTAGGGGGCGGATGATTCCGCCGGGGAGGGCGCGTTCGATGAAGTCGTTGTTTTGGATGATCAGCTCGCGGCCGGTTGAAGGGTTGCGGTAGGCTTTGAAGACTTCGATGACTTGGGATGTGGGGGAGAAGTCTTCCCAGGTTTGGAAGGGACGGAGAAATTCCATTAGGACTAGACCGGCGATGTGAGAGGGGTGTTGAATGGCGAACTGCAGTGCTAAAGCTGATCCCCAATCGTGGGCGATGAGGAGGATGGGGGCTGATGATGGGATGACAGTCTCGATAAAGGCCGAGAGGTAGGTGTAGTGGTCCATGAACCGATATTGGGAGTTCTGCAGTTTGGAGGACGAGCCCATACCGATGAGATCGGGGGCAATGCAGCGCATGGCGGGAGAGACATGAGGGATGACATTGCGCCAGAGGTAGGACGATGTTGGATTGCCGTGAAGGAAGAGAGCCATAGGATCGGAGGTTGCGGTCTGGTCAGGTCGAGTGTCGATGTAGGCCATGTCGGATTCGAAGACCTTCGCACTGTGAAGAGTGAAGGGAAAGTCGGATGAGATGCCTGTCTCTGGATCTGCTAAGTCGGCCATGATGTGTACTCAGAAGCAGTGTGCTGAAATGTTGAAGTGTATTCGCTGGAATTCTGGGATGCTGTTATTCTGGGAACTTATTGAATGAGGGCATACCTTAAGAGATATATCATTGAAGCAGCTCGGACACCACGAATGATCAAACATGGAGCATTGCAACTGTCTTGGGCATGTTTAGTCAACACTCGGCTGCAATTCAACCGCCCGCGGATCTTCCACATCAGAGCAGTCGAATGGCTCGAGTCATACACGAAGTCAGGTTGTTTGATAGACGGCGACGAGACTCGCGATTGATCAGCATGCGGGTATGGGAACCACCTTTGTCCGGTGAACGAGGTTGTGCAGTAATGCCTTCCTTTTCCAGCTTTGGACCCAGTTGCAGCCTGGGCAAACTCATCGAACGAAGCTATGCCTCGCATTCCCTCGTATAGAAGAATGGAACGCCGTCACTTTCGTATGAGCTCGACGCCAAGCGCAGCGTAGGAGGTATGTTGAGTTTCCGCAATTGGCCGAGGATGCATGGATCTCGTCATGATCAGACAACAAGGACGGCAGGCTTCGCAACGAGAGTGATATCAAGCCTGACACCAGCGATTGAATCACCAATTCGTTAGTATCGAGCTCGCCCACGATTCTCGCCATTGGTGTTGGGAAAGATTGCATGTCGCAGCTGAATCGCAGTCTTGTACGGATCCTTGAACGAATGTCGTAGAGGCGTAGTATGAGAAGGCCTGGAGCTCCAACATAGAAGGACAGTCATGCCAATAAGACAGCTCCTCTTGTCTTCCGCTCTGATGAGCAAGACGATGGTCGCTTTGTTGGAGAGATGGTTGTCGACGGCTGGGTGAGGTCGGAGAAATCGAAACTGACAGGGGCCCTCCTGGAGTGGATCCATGGGAAGTCTATTCCCGACCTCACCTGCCAAGCCCGAGTCGCAGAAGCAAGAAGCACAGGAATGCTGCAGTGCGAGCGAGGCAAACGGTCACTTGATGATGCAAATGCAGCTTGGATGTTGTGTTTGACAAAGTCTTGGGAGTGGTTGGCGGTTTGACTTGCGGTGGTCTGGAATCACAGCGTGTATCGGGTCGTCGCTGTTGACCGGTTGGTCCCTGCGGCGGATGGATGGATTACGTTTGACTCGTGGGGCCAAACTTAGCTGGGCACTGCATTTATTGGCTGGTGTATCGCCGATGGTCTTGTGATCACTGTAGTTGATAGTGATTTGAGAGTATTTGATGTCAATTGAGGTATTTGATTGATGCATTTGGTTGAAAAATTGGTTATTCCCGGCGAGGGCTTTTGCCTACTTTCCACGCAACATCCGGATGTGGCTAGAGTGGTCGGTGGTACCTGCCAAGCTCGCGCCAAAGGTGTGCGGTGTGGGGAATCCGGGATGGCGCCGCGTGTTCAGGGCGTGACTTCGAGATGCTGCATCGTCCATCGCTCATGGCACGCTCAGCCTCGTTTCTTCTTCCTCCGCCCCATTTCAGCCTCTCGCTGCCTCTTCTTCTTCTTCAATGTCGCTCGTTACGCATCGCCCGTGATTGAAAGTCGGGGGGTATACGGATACCGCATACCAAACTATTCGCAGCACGTATCGAGGGTGAGGCACGATGAATGTCAGTCCCGAATGCGCCAACGCCCTCCGCGGCGCCCAATGCCCGTCGCATCCACTCTGCTAATGCTTAAATGCAGCTCCTGTGTCTCCCGCCCGCGCTGCTGGCCTTCATCGCCGCCTTCCCACTCACGCACGCGCAATACCCGCCGCCGCCATCGTACCAGAACATCCTCACCTCGCCCGTCGACCCCAACGTGACAGTCGCCTACAAGCAGCCCACTAATGGCACTTGCACCACCGCCTTCACCACCCAGAAACAATATACTGGCTACATCTCAATACCGCCGTACACCCTCGCCCCGATACAGCAGAATTACTCCATCAATACCTTCTTCTGGTTCATCGAGGCGCGGCAGACTCCCGAGACTGCGCCGCTCACAATATGGCTGAATGGCGGGCCGGGTTCTAGCAGCATGTTCGGCCTGTTCAACGAGGTCGGACCTTGCGAGGTGGTGCAGATGGCGGACGGGAGATATGGCACACAGATGCGGACATTCGGATGGGATCGGGCATCCAACATTCTTTTCATCGACCAGCCGAACCAGGTCGGCTTCTCTTTCGATACCGCCACTAATGCCTCCCTCGATCTTTTCACCAATGAGATCTTCGAACCTCCCACACCACCCGACTCTCAGCTGCCGAGCTTCATGTACCTCAACGGGACCTTCGCCACGGCGAATGAGAACGATTCGAGGACGTATGCCACGACGGCGAATACGACTGAGATCGCTGCCAGGGCGACGTGGCACTTCTTGCAGACCTGGCTGTCTACTTTCAGCCAGTACAATCCCTCCACCAGGCCGAATGTGACTACCACTCCTTCGGCCGAACCAGCAGGTATCAATCTCTTCACCGAGTCGTATGGCGGGAAATATGGACCTGTCTTTGCGACATACTTCGAGGAGCAGAACTTGGCCATCGCGAATGGCCAACTCCCGAGCAACAGTACCCTCCCGATCAAGTTGCAATCTTTGGGCATTATGAATGGCCTCGTCGACGACCTGATCCAGGACTACTACTTTCCCTACTTCGCCTACAACAATACGTATGGCATTGAGATGATCTCGCAGACGGAGCAACTCAACGCTCTCAACCTCTACACCAATCTGTGCCAGCCTGCCATTCAGACCTGTCGATCGGCGAATCAGGATCTGTACGGCGACAACGAGCAGGCGAATCAGCTGTGTGAGAGCGCGCAGTGGACGTGCAACAATCTTACATCCATTGCGACTGCGAAGGGCTACTTTCCGTACGACATTCGGCAGAAGTCACCTAGCCCGGATCCCTCGGCGGCATATCAGGAATACCTCAACCAGGGAGACGTTCTGTCTGCGATCGGAGCGCGGGTCAACTACACTGAGAGCAGTCCATACGTTCAGAAAGACTTCATCTCAACAGGCGACAGCATCCGAGGAGGATTGATTCAAGACATTGCCGACCTCTTGAGGTTGGGTGTGCGAGTGGCGCTCATCTACGGCGACGCCGACTTTCTGGTTAACTGGTACGGTGGTCAAGCCATTGCATACGCCGTGGCGAACTCATTACAAAATTTTCCGTTCCCAACAAGCGTCTCTGCCACAGGATCTGGCATGCCTCCAAGCTACGCAAGCGGTTTTACGAGCGCGGGCTTCGCAGAGATTGTCGTCAATGACTCGTATGTTGGCGGTGCGGTGAAGCAGTATGGAAACCTGAGCTTCAGCCGAGTCTACGACGCTGGCCACTTCATCCCGTACTACCAACCGGAGACGGCTTTCCAGATCTTCGCCAGAGTCATCATGGGGACTGATCTCTCCACCGCCGCCGACGTCGATCTTTCGTCTTTCATGTCGAATGGCACGGCGAATGCCACCTACACCACCTCCGTTTCAGCAACGCCCTCGCCGACTTGCTGGGTGCGCAACTGGAACGGCTCGTGCAGTACTAGCGATACGGAGGCCATGCAGAAGGGTGAAGGATTGGTGGCGTACGGCATGTACGTCCAGAACTCGGACAGCATCACCCTGCCCAGTTCGACCGTCAACGCCGGCATGCCTGGATCCCCGATGACGACGACGAGTTCTGGAAGTGGATCTGCGAGCTCTTCCGATACGAGCACCACGCCTTTGACTGGCGTATACACAGCGACTGCGACACCGAGCTCGTCGAAAGGTGCTGCGCCAACAGCCGCGCCTTGGATAGATGGCCATGTGGGCATGATGCTGCTGGGTGCTGCTGCTGTGGGTATGATTTGAGCAAAAGTTTGTAATGTGCGTCCTTCCAATATGCATAGCGATGGGTAGTCGGGGATAGGAAAGGAGAATCTGGCTGGTCATGTATCTACGGATGGAGTGGGTTGGTCTGTCGTTTTGAGGATACCCAAAATCATACATACATATCGTATGCAAGAGGCGGCATCTTTTGTTGATGCACGCTAGTAATTAACAAGGAGACTTTGGTGCTTTTTGATTCGTAGTGTTGGCGTGGCTGAGAGGAAGTCTTACTCGCCTCATAAATCGTGAAGTGGACGGGCGAGCGGGTGAAGGAACCCAGGACCAAGATCTGAAGAGGTAACCTCGTCCTGAAAGTGGTACAGGGGAGACATGGGATACGAAGGATTGATGGCTCATGGTGGCCACGGGAACCTGTGGCTCGCTGGCGCGACAGTCCAACTGAAACAAAGCCTTGATGCTAAAAGCATCACCAGATTTTGCATATTGTGTGAATACGATGATACGCGAATTCACCCTGACGAATGGTTCCACATCACGGTCTGCGCAAGTTGTGTAGGGTGTGAAAGCCGCCTGTCTAAGAAGCAAAGCCAAAAGCCACGATCAAGGACCGGAACACCCAGCTTCGCACGCACCGCAATGCGGGCAGATGTCGGAAGTAGAGCATAGTAATGGTCGCCAACTAGGGAATTCGAAAGAGCCATCCCGTAACGTTGCGTATGACGACAGTCTCGACTTTGTGATCCGATATTCCAAAAATGTGTCTTGCTCGTCTTCTTGCAGGACTCCCATGTCAAATGTTCGTTCATATACCGCCCACAGCAGGAAGTCCTCGTCTTCCATGTACAAGTCGAATGACATCCGCACTCTTGGATAGAAGAATGCGGCATCCGGGAAAAGGATCTCGTTTCCCCAGGATGCTGGCCGTATTTTGGGTTGCAAAGGACCAGCACGACCGGGCCCAATGATTTCAAAGACGCCCGTCATTTTGTCATGTCTGATTATCATCCATAGTCCTACACATGGCGGACCGTCTCCATCGGCCTGGATCAAGATGTCACCTGGTCGAGTCCGCGAACATACGTGACCGACAATTTCATTGTCGGCCCAAAGCTCCTGTCCGATTCTGGGGTGGTCGTATTGTGTACTGACTCTGGCCGAGCCCTCCTCTGGTCTCTGCAATTGAGATATATCTAGACATAGCCTTCCGTCATCTGACGTGACAATCGGCAGTGCATCGAACGGCATGTGATCGGGATTTGAAACGATGAGATCGGAAGGTTTCGCTGGTGCTTGATCGAGTGGCATGGCCATTCCGCGCTGCAAGATTGCTTGCTGGACTTCCTTCTGGTGAAGAGTGATTTCAAACCCTCCGAGAAGGTTCTTAACCACCCCAGCACAGGCACGAAAGTCGAAGCGCATTCCGTGCACGCTTTCCAATACTTGCGCGGCAAGCTCGTAAGGCGAGATCTTGTAGTCCGGCTTTGGAGGACTCATCCCGACTGGCCATTGAACGATGTTAGAGATGGCGTAGAAGCGGTCTCTTAAGTCGCTGCATTTGTGATTCCTGAGCCGGGAAAGCGTAAAGTAAAGATTAAGGCGCTCTCGCCTCATTACACTGTAAATATCCCTGGGATGAGTGATTACGGTCTGCATTGCACCGGAGCCACACTCGTGGTTTGAACCGCGCATGACGCTCTCCAGAAAGGCTGCAATGTCGTGGTCGAGTGAGATGCGGTCTTCGCCGCAGAGCACAATACATGCTCTTGCCAGCCTGACCTCTTGAACGATCCATATCCGGTTCCAGTACGATCTGTCGCCGAAATCTCGTAATGCGGACCTGAACCTTACTTCGATGCGGCGGTAATCTGTGTAGGCGTTGTCAGCGGGCCGTATCCTACATAGCTTTTGCCAGCCTCTCTCCCAAGGCTCGCCGTGTTGCGACTCGTCCTTGTAGGCGCGGGCAACCTCCTTCATAGCCTCAAGAACACGTTCGCTGCCGTCGGAATGATCTCCAACACAGCAATATACCACCACGGCCTTTTCGTAGATGTCTCCCATCATTGCGACCTGTGAAGCTTTCTCATCGGCGTCCTCCTGGTTGATGCAAATGCTGTCCATCCAGATATATGTGTCCGCAACCTGTCGTCGTATTTGCGTCAAGGCCTTGCGGGCGTTTTCGCGAATTTTGTACGGACAGTTGTTTAGCAAGATCCATTGTGAGTCCTCAGGGGATCCCCAAGTATAAGAAGCAGCGGCGTACGGAGGTACTTCGTCGATTGGCCAGACGGAAAGTTCGCAATTCATATCACGATATCGGCCATTGCAACGCTCCTCCTTGAAACGAAGCAGTCGAATTTCCCTTTCAGGATCGGCGAGAGGCTCGTGGGCGAACAACGCGGAAGACGTTTCCTCTTGTTTGGACATTGTCGCTGTAGCAAGATGTGTAGTCTGGTCTCGGAAGCGGATTCGATTAAGAAATCAGACTCTTTTCGCTCTTGAGACTTGATTGCTGTAACTAGTAGTGGAGACCTTGACGCTTGCCATGCTAATATTATGGCAGGGTAGCTTGCTGTACTGGTTTGCAGCCTGCACGGTAAAATGATGACAGATGCGAATACCGCCAGAATCTGCCCGGACGTCTTTCCAGCCTTTTTATACACGGGTTGGCAAGGTTGCACCCCGTGCAGCTGTGGCAGCTGTGCTGTAGACCATCGAAGCCTCAGGCTATGAAACGATGTGACCGATCCAAAACGCAGAGTCCTGTTCGGATGCTGTCCTATCGCAACGTGGAGCAGTAAGACGCAGTAGGCTGTCTTGAGCGTGATCGTCCAAACTGATCTTGCTCATCATCGTAAGCATGCGTCGCCATTTCAAAAGAGAGAGATGCGAAAAACGAAGCCCACCAAGAGGGGCGCAGCACAGCTGTATGCAAGCCACGAAGCCGCTGGCCACTCAATCGAGCAGGCGGCCTCCCGTCGAAGCCCAGAGCTCTCCAACACTCAAATTCCATCCCAAACGTATCACTTCTGTTTGCAGATCACACTGCTGTACTCTGTGAGACGTGTAGCAGTCGTGACGTGGAAATGCTCATGGTGTTGAGCCAAAAGTTCGAGAAAACCCTGAGTGCGTCTTGAACTCGTGACAGAGGTTCGCTGCCGCATCAACCAAGTTCCATCGTGGGAGACACAGCGCGAGGAAAGCAATCGCTCAGAGCACATTGAAGTAGCCCTAAGAGTCTGGATCGATCTTTCGCAAGGGTTGAGCTTGAACGAGATAGGCAATATCGCAAGCTTCCGTACTGCCAGGATCCCTTGAGCTGAGCAATTGATCCGGATATCCAGAAAAGCGATCTGCAATATCGACCAGTTCCCATTCCTGGACAGATGCTATAGATATTTGGAGAAGGGCTGGTCAGTACCAGCGTTGCGGCCAATCGGTCGATCAAAAGATGCCAGGCCCGCTGAGAAGATTGAAGCGCATTGATAGTATGCCAAGAAAATCAGGTCGTTAGAGATTCCAAGTTCCACGAGAGATGGTGAAAACCCATGACTTGCGTGGTATACTGTACTTGCATGTCGAAGCATCAGACGAGATCGGAGTGCAATTCCATTCAAGCTCGGTCCGTCATGCGTCCCTGGGAGAGATGACCACCTTCTAGGTTCATCACGATGGTGCCACCACGATGTTCGGGAAATTGATTAAAAAGCTGCCTTGAAAGTGTCGGCGGGAGGTGGAATCCTTTCTTCCTTCGCAAGATTCGAGAGCCGGGCTGGATCGAAAAGATTTCGCTCACAGGAACAGATTGTTCATCCAAGATGCTTCATTCCATGTCGTTCTTGCTGGCCGCGGCTGGGCTGCTGCTCATCAGCTCTAGTGCCACGAACATCGAATCGAGACAGGACACGGCCCCATGGCACATCACCGACGAATACATCGGCTGCGGCAACGGCTTCTGCTCGTACCAGTTCCACGTTACCGGAGACGATACTGGCGATCTCCCATACTTCGAAGCGGACTGCACGCAACAAGTGGGCATCGGCGACCACAGATTCAGACAGTGCAACCTCGTCGGCGGCGGTTCTCAGAATGGCTTGACCATCGATGGAGTGTACGCTTTCGTGGCGTTATATCCTAGGAACAGGCTGCAAAGTCGATTGGTAGTGCAGCTCCAATTCGAGGATCCATTGTAAGTTTCCTGTGGATGATGAGTGGATGATCGGTGCTAACGACTTGTGAACAGCATGGGATCGCGACAATACTGGCAGGCGGAGCAGGACGGACAATACCAGTTCTTCTCGCAAGGTCCAGGGGACTACGATCTGGTGCCTATGCAGGCTGCCGCTGTTGCCTGAGGCGGACAAGCAAGGGATGGAGGGCTTTCAGGCGGAAGTCCTGGCAAGAGATGGCATGGCGTACAAGGCCGACACCATACATTGGGCCTGAGTTTGAGTGGAAAAGTGTTACTAGATGGAGGATGTGTTTGTGTGCAAGAAAGAGCGATGAAAGTAATAGTGCAGTTGATGGATTGAAGCATGTGAAGGAGAGCGAGTGAATGTTTTGAGCGCGTGAAACGCCGGTGGGGACGATAAGAGATAGCGGATCGGCCCGTTTGAGCTAAACCTTCTTTGGCATCCCCACTGATGCAATTCGTGGAACAGCTTCAAGACTTTCAAGTCGACCGTCTTCCCTACAACTCACCCACTCTCCACAACATCCATCGCCACTCGCTTTGATTCTTGCATCGCATTCATCAGCGCATCGTGTTGTTCTGCTCGTCACTCTTTCAGCACATGTTGAACTAGCCGCTTTCTCACCGCACACGCCGCGCCAAGCATGGCTGCAGCTCAACCATCCGCCTCGAAAGGCGGAGACCAGACGGACAAGAAGATTCCCACCACCAACGGCCACGACGTTGACGATGTCATGGAATCCGACACGGAACACTCCGACTCGACCGGCTACTCCAGCGACGAGGACACGGCCGATGACCGCGATTCCAAGATCCTTGCCGCATACCGCCGTTTGCTTTCGCGGAGAGTCGACCTGGTTGGCGACTACGCAGGCGATGAACTCTTCCTGATCGAGGGAGACTCATTACTTCTATGGTGCTTCGACGACGACAAGCTCGACTTCTCCACTGGGCTGCAGACCCTGCATGCCGCCTATAACGTCGAGCACTTTCTTTACCATCTGGTCCAGCGAAAGTGCAACTTCGACCTCATTTTCTTTAACAGCAACAGAGAGCTCTGCGTGCCTCCATCTGCCGACCGCAAGAATGCTTCCAAATACTTCCTCGCCCGAGCTGCCATCATTCGCCACCTGCAGGCCAACCTCGCCAAGTCTCATCCCGACATCTCCGTCCATGTCTTCAGCAGCTGGGACTCGCCGGAGTTCATCGCATACCTCGAGAAGACTTCACCCTACTTCTTGATGGCCCACGATGGAGCTCGTGCTGTGGCTCGGCAGTCGAAGTGCCTCGATGCTGATGCAGATGATCCAAAGGCTGAACCCACTGTCCAGCGAGTGATCTTGCGAGAGATGATTCTATCTTTCGTCACAAGCGGCTTCAACGTAGCCCTTGTCAACGGCCTCGAGTGGCGGGATACGAAAGTCATGACCATGGTGCTCGAGACTCGCAAGCGAGGTGAGGCAGTAGAGATGCCAGAGAGGGACGGCGAATCGAAGGTCGAGCTTCCTCAGCGTGACATCAGTTCGGCACTGGAGAAGCTTGGATCGTCGAAGCAAAACTTGACGCAGAGAGAATTGGTCATTGCCATCACCATGAGCATCTTGCTCGAAGAAGCGTCTTCAGAAGGCACTGGCCGCCTGGCCGCTGCCATGCTGTTGCACGCAGCACTGCTCGCACATCTTCCCCTCTCTTCGAGGAGATTGGATGTCCCGCAGGGTGTGGATGGTGCCGAGAAATTCCTGAATGCTGCTGTTCCGATCGCCGAAGCCGTCTTGAACAGTCCATCGTGGGCGGCATCTAATGACAAGTGCGACCTGATGGACGTCGTCGACGGACGTCTGTTCCTCGACATTGCTGCTTCGACGCCTACGATCACAGCTCCTGTCAAGGCATCATTTGACAAGCTGCTGCAGGCTGTCGAGTCGTTGGCTGGAACAGCTGGACGTACTTTGGAAGAGCTCACACCCAAAGTGTCAGACCAAGCGACACCGCATACTGCAGACGAAGAGAGCGAGCCTGGTGACCTGGCAGTCCTTCCATTCTCCAACAAAGTCTTCGACAAGCACCTTGAGTCAGTTCGCATCCAGGTAGATGCTGCTGCTACCGGCGAGCGCAGCTTGGCATCACGCAAGGTCTTCCAAGAAGTCTCACATTGGCACAACTACAAGAGACCTGTTGGTCACCGTGGTCCACTCGCCCCTGCAGATTCCAAAGCCGCTTTCTGGGCTGCCAGGAGGAACCAGTGGTTCATGGCGGAGATGAGGACCTACGCTGCAAGCTTGACGAATGCAGTTGGTAAGAGCCTGGAGCCAGAAACCATCATCGTCGGTGTTCCTCGCCAGAACAAGATCAAGAGCGGCACCGAGTCTCCAGCCGACTCAGATCTCTCCGACAGCGGCGCCTCCTCCACCCAGAGCAAGGGCAAACCTGGAGCCAAGAAGGGTGGCGGCGGCAAGACTGCACAGAAGAATGCCGGCAAGCAAGCAATGTTGAACCAGATCGCTGCTGCAAAGGCCAAGAAAGATGAGACTGCAGGCGACAAGATTGCAAGCTCGTGGGCGGTCGTGTGCAAGGGCTTTGAGGCAGATAGAGATCCTCGATCGCGGTATAGAAAGGCAAAGGAGTATCTCACTCACCTTCAACCGTCGTGGAGGGAGACCATCGGCCCTGAGTGTGAACTTTACATGCTCAGCTGCCTCCTCCACTACTGGATCGCTGCATGCAAGCGCAAGGAGCAATGCTTCCGTATTCAAGTGGCCGCATTGATCTGGAGCCACTGCCGCGGCATTGCGCAGCGAGGAGTTCTGACCAAGACCATCAGCAAGAATCTCGATTTGACAGTCAAGACGCTCGGATTGCCACCGATCCCGCAAGCGACAGAAGCTCCAACTGATCGCAAGCTGGCTTTCACTTTCGCTCTACCTGCGCAAGTCGACTCGCTTGCCGTCAAGCTGCCACCCAAGGAGTTCCAGCTGCTTGAATGCGGACCATACTTGGAGCGTAGCTTCGACTCGAAGCCAGATCCGCGAGTTGATTTCCAGCCAGATGGATGGCAGCGTAAGGTTCTCGACACCATCGACGCCGACCAGAGCGTCTTCGTCGTCGCCCCGACATCTGCCGGTAAGACGTTCATTTCCTTCTATGCCATGCGAAAAGTGTTGGAGGCGGACGATGACGGTGTCCTCGTCTACGTTGCTCCCACCAAGGCGCTGGTCAACCAGATCGCTGCTGAAATCCAGGCTCGCTACTCGAAGAAGTTCAAGTACGGAGGCAAGTCTGTCTGGGCCATCCACACGAGAGATTACCGCATCAACAACCCGACTGGATGCCAGGTCCTGGTCACTGTGCCGCATGTTCTCCAAATCATGCTTCTCGCCCCCTCCAACGCCAACTCATGGTCGAGCAGAGTGAAGCGCATCATCTTCGACGAAATCCACTCCATCGGCCAGGCTGAGGATGGTGTTGTCTGGGAGCAGCTGTTGCTCATGGCACCATGCCCGATCGTTGCCCTTTCCGCCACGGTTGGCAATCCTGACGAGTTCAGTGGATGGCTTGGCACAACACAAGAAGCCATCGGCAAGGACTTGGTCACTGTCCATCATCCGTACCGATACTCAGACCTGCGAAAGTACTTCTACGTACCACCACAGCAATTTGAGTTTACGGGAGTCCCAAGCAAGTCGGCATTCGGCTCACTCGGTCTCGAGGGTCTACCAGGCTTCAACTTCGTCCATCCTGTTGCTGGCCTCGTCGACAAGTCCCGCGGTATCCCAGAAGATCTTGCACTCGAGCCACGTGACTGCTACTTCCTGTGGCAAGCCATGGTCAAAGTGCAGACACCCGATCACAGCGTGCCATCAAAGCTTGACCCAGCGAAGGCCTTGCCAGAAGTTTCACGCAAGGTAGACATTCTCAAGTGGGAGAAAGACCTGAAGGAGTTGCTGCGATCCTGGCTGCAAGACACAACCTCTCCCTACGACAAACTGGTGCACGAACTTGAGCAGAGCTTCCGCAACGACAAGCGCGAAGAGCTCTATACCACTTCGGCGCAGGCACAAGCCTCGCGGAAGGCATTGACGCCGGTGGAAGATCTTAACAAGACTACCCTCCCGCTACTCTGCCGCCTGCAAGAGCAAGACGCCTTGCCCGCCATCCTCTTCAACTACGACCGTCACCAGTGCGAGAAGGTCTGCAAAGCCGTTCTTGAGCAGCTGGAGTCTGCCGAACTAAAGCAGCGCAAGACCGGCCCCAAGTGGCAGAAGACTCTGGAAGCCTGGGAGCAATGGAAGAAGCTGAATGCGAAGACCGCTTCTTCCAAGGCCAGCAAGGCCAAAGCTACCAAGAAGAACAAAGACGACGATGATGAGATGGGCTCGAAGCTTGACAATCAGCGTGATGAGGCTGGTGGCGAGGAGACCAAGTGGGAGTCGTTCGATCCGGAGGCTCCTCAAGAAGGCTACCACTTCGCCGACCACACCAAGGTGCAGACGTCCGAGTTTGAAGTCTACATTCGTCAACTGCGCCGCCGAGACGTACCGCAGTGGCTCATAAACTCTCTGTCCCGAGGTGTTGGTGTCCATCACGCCGGTATGAACCGCAAGTACCGTCAAGTTGTCGAGATTCTCTTCCGCAAGGGCTACTTGCGGGTGATCATCGCCACCGGTACGCTTGCCTTGGGTATCAACATGCCCTGCAAGACGGTCGTCTTCTCTGGCGACTCAGTCTTCTTGACTGCACTCAACTATCGGCAGTGCGCTGGTCGTGCGGGTCGTCGTGGTTTCGATTTGCTCGGAAATATCGTCTTCCAGGGCATCTCACGGCAGAAGGTCTGCAGACTGCTCAGCTCCCGACTTCCCGACCTGAACGGTCACTTCCCAATCACCACGACGCTGGTTCTGCGACTCTTCACGCTCCTGCATGAGTCAAATAACGCCAAGTATGCTGTCAGTGCCATCAATGCATTGCTCTCTCAGCCACGTCTGTACATGGGCGGGCCGTCTTTCAAGGACCAGACGATGCATCACCTGCGTTTCTCGATCGAGTATCTTCGCCGACAATACCTCCTCGGCTCCGATGGTGCACCGCTCAACTTCGCCGGTCTGGTTAGCCATCTGTACTTCACGGAGAACTCGTCGTTTGCCTTCCATGCCTTGCTGAAAGAAGGCTTTTTCCACGAGCTGTGCGCCGGAATCAACACGAACGAGAAGGATACTCTGGAGACGCTAATGCTGGTCATGTCGCACCTCTTCAACCGAGTGTTGTGCCGTCAGGCAGATTCCGAGTATCGCGAGAAGGTGGTCAAGCCCTCATCCTCGATCGTCTTCCTGCCGCCAATGCCCGAGAAGGCTTCGTCAATCTTGATGGATCACAACAAGCAGACTCTGAAGGTGTTCCGTGCTTACGTGGAGACATTCGTGCAGCAGCACATCAAGAACGACGATCGCAAGCTGCCTCTGACCGGCATCGACGTCGGTGCAGACGAAGCAGCAGCCGAGATCAACACCCTCCCACCGGCGCACATCCGCTCATCATTCGTCGCGCTCTCCGGCGCCGGCGACTCCTTCGACAGCATCCACGATCTCTGCCAGACCACCCGCGATGGTATCTTCCTCGAAGAAGCCGTCATCCCACACATGGACGTCTACCCCGAAGAAATGGAAGTTCCCCTCAACGCCTACCTCCTCGACTTCTTCAAGCATGGCGACGTCATCACCATCGAGCGTGCGAACGGGATCCGCCGCGCGGACATCTGGTTCCTACTCAACGACTTCTCGCTCGTCCTCGCCACCATCATCACCAGCCTCATGAACTTCATGAAACTCTCCGAAGGCAGCGATATGGATATGCTGGATATCATGGGTCGCATGGATGCACACGAAGAGGAAGAGGATGACAAGAACGCCGCGGTTGAAGAGCAAGCGAGTGAGGTTTCTGGTCCCAGCGCTGCGGATTCTGGTGTTGTCTTACCCGAGCGAGCCAAGGTGAAGGAGGCACCAACGAAGAGACAGGCGAAGAACGCAGAGAGCTGGGAGGATCTCGCGGGTGATGAGGAGGCTGCTGAGGCGGAGATGGATCGGAAGCAGCTGCGAGCTGCTGAGGAAGAGGAGGCCAGAGAGACTACGGCTTCTTGGGAAGGCGAGGGAAATGAGGGGCTGAAGAATGTGCTCAAGGCATTCCAGAAGCTACATGAGGTTTACAATGTCAAGTTTAGGGCTATGTGGGCTTAGAAGATTGACGGAACTGCATGGTAGGAGTGTGTTTGGGGAGAATGGCAAAAGCGTTTGGAATTGAAGGAGCTTGGTTGCTGTGTTCGGTTCAAGTCATTGGCTGGCGGGTGTTAGATGCCCCCGAGTAGATAGATGGACAGGATAGATTGAATGTGAAGCATTCGGTGCCAGAAAGTATTCATGAGAATGTCGTATTGATTTGGAAGGCGTGTACTCCCGGTACTGTGTGGATTTTGCGCTGACTACACCTTACCATCAAGCGCGGGTGGATGCTACTAGGCGCTTTCATGAAAACGCTACAAAACCGCATGGTGGCATGAAGGAGCTGAAAACAGAGACCAGTATCGGACGACAACAACAAACAGCGAAGGGTGATAGAAAGTGGCTCGCTTTTACAATGGGTGATGGGTGAATCGTGCGGCAAAGAAACTCAGCGAGGAACGAGATGATGCGAGAGGTTGATGAAAGATGTTTCGAAGTACCATTACGAGCTCCCTCCTGCAGAGACACATAGTGCATGCTTTGAACAATCGAAGGGACAGATGTCATTCCCACGCCCCTCGAGCCTGGTTCTTCTGGTGGGGCACTGCATTGTCCCAGCCGTAATACAACCAGTGCGCTGAACATTCACTCGCCACCAAATATCGTCTCAAGCACTCCCTCTCATTACTTCTTCCCCATAGGCAACGCATAATTCTGCACCGTCCTCTTCTCCTTCTCACTCCTCAACACCCTCCTCCTCGCCAAGTCCGCAGGTGGGATGTACGGCAGACGGACATGCTGGTATGTGCCGCGAGTGGGCCCAGTACCTGGTGCTGGACCTGTGCCTTTGCTGCGCCCGCGCATGGAAGGTTTGTGGTTGTACGGCTTGACCTTGCGAGGTGTGGGACGTCTTTTTCGTGGCGCTGCTGGTGCTTCAGCCGCAGGGGCCGCCGGAGCCAGAGTGAGAGGGCCCATACGAGGAGGAGGTTCGGATGTGACGATTCTGTTGGCATTGGGCTTGGTTTTCTTGGGTGCGTGCGGTGGCTTCTTGGGAGTGCCTGCCACACGGCCGGGTGTTTTGGGCGGCATTTCGGTCGAGCTCTGGCGTTTGGAAGATTACGCTTCTGTTGATTTCGTAGGCTTGATCGTCCGAGTGAGGCGTTTGATAGAGCTCCGGTACTGCGGGTTGGCACTGACTGGGATAAAAAGCTGTGCAGACAAAGCCATTGCGTTGCCTCAACGCTGTTGATCGCCGGATGTGGATGGATCCTCCAACAAAGCATTCAGTGAGTGCACAGAATCCGAGTCCTTTGTTTGTCCGATGCTCTGCCTAGAATTCGAGTATCAGCATTGACTCTGTTCGAGCTGTAGCATGGATGAGATCAGACCTACGGAACACGAAGTATAGGTTGAGGACTCAGCCGTGAAATGGTGTGGTCTTACGTAGTTTGCGCTTCCATGTAGCCGCCAGCGTGATTGTAAACGATCTTGCGAAACCTCCACAATCCCAGCATCAGTGGCAGTGGTACAACTGCGCAGGCAACGACTGCCTGGAAGATGAGCGACCGCTTCAGGGATTCCGCTGGCTCGCCACTCAATCCTCCCTGGAGAGAATCCATGATGACGATGAAGATGGCTCCGAGGACCTGTCCGCCAGACCATGCAATGACACTGCTGACTTCTGGTGAGACTGGCAGAGTGATGATGGATAGCAGCTCCAGCGCGACTGGCAACAGTGAGAATGAAGTCGCGCCGAGCAATGCGCAGACGATGTAGGGTCCAGGCACGCTTCGAGTGCCAGGCATCCAGATGAGGATGATGTACAATATGCCGATGATGGGTATTAGCACTTTGATGACGATGAGATATTTTTTCGTTCTGTCGACAATAGGTGATACAATTGCAGATGCGATAAGTCCCACGAGAATTAGGAGGCCGCCTGCAATGCCGGCGTCTGTCTCGGAAAAGCCGTAGGGTTCGAAGATCTGGTTGATCAGAGACGAAGTGGCGTTGAAGAAGCCGACGTAGACAGAGAAAGGAATGGCAACGAGGAAGAAAGAAGCGTTGCGAGGTAGTTCACGTAGCGCTTGGGCGAGATCAAGTTTCTTCAGCGCGGCAGTCGCTGAGGGCGGCGATGGTGGTTTGGCGGGGATGAAGGGTGCTGGAATGGTGGCGACGCTGGAGATGATGCCAACATAGAGCACCATATTTGGGAAGCCAGAGATGTCGTCCGACCACAGCGGCGAGATCAGTTGGCCCAATGCGCCTCCCAGGGGGTTGGCCAGGGATGCGATGGCAGTGGCGGTGATGCGGCCTTGATCGCTGAACCACAGCTGGCTGTAGCGAGTGGGCGCTGCCAGAACAAAGGGCTGAGCCAGACCGATGAGGATCTGGCCGAACATGACGACGCCAAAGTAGCCGTGTCCAGCGCGAGTTCCAGCATAGCGGATCCAGTTGCCGGCGAGGGTCAGGGCGCTGGCGGCGAGGATGGAAGCTTTGGGGCCGTAGTGGTTGAGCACCCAGATGGTCGCAGGCGCGGAGACGACAAAGGCGAGGAGGAAGGCGGTGCTCAGCCAGTTGATGACACTTTCGGTGGTGTTGAAGAAGGTGGCGGCGGTGTCAGAGACGGAGGCGTACGTGAGCCAGTCCCACGAGATGACAATGTTGAGCAGCACGAGTTGCGCGAGACCAAAGTAGCGGCGCTTGTAGGTGCGATACTGGCGGGGAGGAACATCTTCAGCATGCTCGTCCAGCAGCTCGTCGGCGGTGGAAGCGGTGGTCTGGTGGACGAGCACATCGTCGTCGCCGGGCCGCTTGACGGTGGAATCGCGGCTGGTCTGCCGCTGCAGCGCTACGCCAGAGCTCGGCCCGGACATCGCTCTAGTCGGCGAGATGTATTTCTGTGTTTATGAGGCCATTCTTGAGGAAGATTGAGGGAAAGAGCGTTGATAAAGAAGCGATATCTACGCCCTTGCGCGACTGTGTTGGAAGGAAGGAGCGACTCCGGCCTCGGCTGCCACGCGCGCGAATACGCGCATTGTCGGCCTTTCTTCGGGCGAAGATGAGATTGTTGCCTGAGGCAGCAACGACCCTCTTAGTGATGTACGGCTCTGGAAGCATCCATCCATATCCACTTCCACTTCACCATCCAACTCCGAGACTTGATATTGACGGCGGCGGTAATGTGGCGAAGCTGACGAGGCATGAATTGACGAATACAACAATAATCTCCCTTTCTCTTTCCTCGCAGCGACGATGTACCAGTCTTTCACGGGCTCCGCTCGCCGCCCACGCAACGTCAACCTCTCCGGCCGCCCCTCGAACCCTTTCGCCGCTTCGTCGAGTACTGGCTCTGGCGCTCAGCAAGCGATCGCCTCCGCCCAGCAAGACCGAGTTCACCGCCAGCAACAACGAGAACGACTGCAAGCATCAGCTCGAATCCAGAAAGTATGGCGGGGTCATCGGTCTAGGAGGCGAACATTCAAGATTTGGAGGCAAGTCTGGGATGAGACGGAGAACACTTCAACAGGCGCATATCAGTCGGGAGATGACTCGCTACGGCAGCTGCGGAGATTGTTGCTTTTCTTCAGTCCGAAGGCAGAGCCCAGCGATGTGCAGCGGTTGGCGTGGTATGGCACGCGGCAGGTCACCACCAGTGAGACGGTGACATGTGAAGGGGAGAGCTGGAGAGTGGCGTACTCGAAGCTGCAAAGAGCATGCATCGCGGCGTTGAAAGCGAGGAAGGTGCCGAATGCGGACACGGATAGGACGCTGCTCTGGATATTGGCCTTCGCCGCACGGCAGAGCTCGTTCAGCACCAAGGAGGCCATCGATTACTATGAAGCTCTGACTTCAACATCAAATCTACCCAATGAACCTCTGCAGGGCGCTCTGCTGGCCCCGTTGAAGCAGTCCAAGGAGGCCTACACTGGCTTGGTCATTCTTCTTGCTCGCCCTGTCAACTCGGAGATGCTGAGCTTGCTACGGGCTGCTGTCGATGCTCAGACTCTGGCAGAGGCGGTGATCGGGCTGGGAGAAGATCGATCGAGTAGTCCACGAGAGCGACTATGGCTACTGGGCAACATGATCCATGTGACTGGACACACCAGCAGCATGACCTTCACCGCCGCCGTTGGCCGCTTGCTGGGATCGCTTGCGGACGACGTGGATTTTGATGGCCAGACTGTTGATGCTGATAACGAAATCTTTGACAGAGACGTGCTATCGAAGCTGTCAAGTAGCCTTCCGCTCAACACTTTCCTCAATGCCCAGGTCAAGACTCTCCTCGACCAAAACGCAATTCGGAACCTTCTTTCAGGAAATGAATCTACCATCTCCACCAACAACAACGCTCAAATTCTGGCCGGATACGCCTTGACTCTTCTACGATGCTTTCCCCGGAGAGCTGATGACATCCGCATGTGGCTCCACCTTGGGCCTACCAGCAAAAGCAGTGCATCGCCGACAGGATATCTGTGGCATGCGACCAAGCAGTGTCAGGTATTCAGCGACGTCTCGTCAAACTCCCGAGATGTTGTGCATCTGCTCAAGAATACGAAACCTTCTCCCCGGCAGAAAGACGATTGGACGGTGGTTTTGGTCTTCCTGGAGATGTTTACTTTCGACTTGAAGATCATGGATGATGAAGAGTTTATGGGAAGCAGTCCCTTGGCCAAGAAGAACAGCGCTGTACCTGTTCGTGACGTTGCGCATCTGGTGACATTCTTGAAGAATCTAGGTTTTACGCTCTACTTCGATGCAAAAGATCTCAATGATGCAGCTCCAATGCCAGCGAGAGATGAGCCGCTCTTCAATTCCGGACGCCGGTTTGGCACCTCAACTTCATCCACCCCCGAAGTGAAACCACTCACCGTTGCTGGACTTCCAGGACTGACCATCGACTACCTGAAGGGCCTCGTGACTGGACTTCTCCGCGCGATATACGAACGAGACTCACGACGAAGCTTCCTGCCAAAGGATCACTGGCTGATGACTGAACGATTCGATATGAAGACTTTCATCCCAGGTGTGGTAGAAGAGGAGGAGCGGAGGCATACTGTGCAGGAGCTGGACGACGACGACAAAGATGAGGATTCTGATGACGATGATGTCGAGCCGGTCAATGGATCGATTTCAAGAGGCAGCTCCAGCTATGCTCGCATTCTGCGCAATCAAGAAGCTCGAGAACGAGCCCAGCGTAAGGCAAGCAGGAAGCGATACCTGGAGTCCGTTGCTCCACGGCTGGAGATCTTGCAGAATATGCCGTTCTTCATTCCTTTCCATACGCGAGTGGAGATCTTCCGACAGTTCGTTCTTTTGGATCAAGCAAAGCGGCGAAATGGTCACGTCGATCCCGAGATCTGGCGCATGATGCAGCGCAACGATGCGATGATGGGCGGCATGATGCCAGGGCAGCGAGATCCACTGTCAAGGCACCACGCCAGAATCAAGCGCACTTCAGAGTTCATGGACGCATATGAGCAGTTCTACGACCTCGGAGCCGACTTGAAGGAGCCCATCCAGATCACCTTCATCGATCAGTTCGACACGCCAGAAGCCGGTATTGATGGTGGAGGTGTGACGAAGGAGTTCTTGACCAGCGTCATCAGTCAGGCCTTTAGTCAAGAATCTGAGGAGATGAATCACTTCTTCATCGAGAACGACCAGCACCTCCTGTATCCAAACCCCACTGCCATTGAGGATCTCCGAATACGTCTGCAGGAGTTTGGTCTGCGAGAAGACTCGCCAGACATGCGAGAGCAAGTGCGAGAACTATTGAAGCAGTACGAGTTCTTGGGTCGTATCATTGGCAAGTGTTTGTATGAAGGTATTTTGGTGGACGTATCATTCGCTGGCTTCTTTCTCAAGAAATGGGCACTCACCGGCGGCACTGGCAGTGCACCGAACGAGTCACATTACCGACCAAACATCAATGACTTGCGCGAGCTCGACGAGACCATTTACAAGGGCTTGCTTGATCTGAAGAATGCCGAGAATGCGGAAGACTTCGGTCTCGACTTCACGGTCAACGTCACCGTCGGACCAGAGCACAATCAACGGGTGGTCACTGTCGAACTGGCTCCAAACGGCTCCAACATCCCAGTCACCAACGAAAACCGCCTCTCATACATCAATCGCATGGCCGCATTCCGACTGCAGTCTCAAAGCAAACGCCAGACCAACGCCTTCCTTCGCGGACTGGGGGATATCATCCAGCCATCTTGGCTCTCAATGTTCAACCAAACCGAACTGCAAACCCTCATTGGCGGCGCACAAGGCTCCACGATTGATGTCGAAGACCTCCGCCGCAACACGCAGTACGGCGGTGTGTATGTCATCGGCAATGATGGACAAGAACATCCCACGGTGCAGCTCTTCTGGAATGTCATGCACAAGCTGCCAGATGAGGACCGGAGGAAAGTGTTGAAGTTTGTTACGAGTACACCGCGAGGTCCTCTTCTGGGCTTCGGCTACCTGAATCCGCACTTCAGTATTCGGGACAGCGGGAGTGATGAAGGACGATATCCTACTACGAGTACTTGCGTCAACTTGCTCAAGTTGCCGATGTACAAGGATGAGGGGACGTTGAAGAAGAAGCTGCTGGCGGCTGTTTCGAGCGGCGCTGGATTTGACTTGTCGTAGGTGGGATGGATGAGAACGCAGCAGGATGAAGGTGTGAAGATGAGAGCGGACATCGATAAAGTATAGATCCTTTTTGCATAGCGGCATGATGAATGAAGGAATGATCACCCCAGTCGCCATCACAGGAAACGATGCTCGACGTCTTACTTATCGCAACGAAACCTCCATCTCGCGAACCGGCCTGCATCACCAGCCCCGTGGAAGTGGTCAAGATACGTTCCTATTTGTGGGATCTTCGTTAGTGCAGCGAACACCGATCAACCAAACCTCTTCACAAAGCCTCGCGCTAGTCGAGACCATGGGACCGTTCAAAGCCACCTCACTCTTCAATGCTCAGGCCGCACCAGCAAGTCGCATGTCCGGAGATGCTTCATTCGCAGATCTGCTTCCAAGAAGTCTAGATTCGTGCGTAAGACAAGAAGTTGCTGCAGCCGCCTTCGCTATCGTTTCTCAAAGAGATGCCTTGCGTCTGCGCTGGCAGCCTTACGTATTATACGGCCGAACAGGGGCCGTACAACTAATAAGCTGCGGCTGAAAGGTGCATCGGATCCACCTCGCGTATGAAAGCTGACATGGGGAGGAAACGTACTTCAGCTGGCATGACACACATCGTAAGATTCCATTCTCACTTCTCTTCCTCCGACGAAATCGAACATGGCGGAGACCATCTCAGCGGACTATGTTGTTGTTGGTGCGGGTGCCATGGGCATGGCGTTTGTCGATAGTCTGCTCGATGAGGCGACGGATAACACGGTTGTGATGCTGGATCAGAATGAGAAGCCGGGAGGTTTGTATCCAGCAAGTCATCATGTCGAACATTGGCTGACTTCTCCACCCAGGCCACTGGACGAAGACATATCCATATGTCCGCCTTCATCAACCGGCAGCATACTATGGTGTCAACTCGACCCCGCTGGATGCCGGCACGATCGATGAGAGTGGATGGAACAAGGGACTCTCAACTCTGGCCACTGGCTCCCAGATCTGTGAATACTTCGACAAGATCATGCAGGAGAAGTTCCTGGGTTCCGGCCGAGTCCAGTTCTTCCCAAAGCATGCCTTGAAGGGAGAGCGTCATTTCGAATCTCTCGAGACTGGAAAACAATACGAAATCGGACCACAATGCACCATCGTGGACGCCTCATACAGCCGGACCACAATTCCATCTTCTCGGGCCCCACCATACCCAGTCGCATCAGACATCGACTGCCTACCGCCAAACCAACTCCCCGAACGTTTCAAATCCGGCAAGTACGACAACTTCACCGTCATCGGAAGCGGCAAGACCGGCATCGATGCCTGCCTCTGGCTGCTGGAAAACAACGTCAAGCCCGAGAACATCAAATGGATCATGCCCCGAGACGCTTACTACTTCGACCGTGGGGCGTTCCAGCCGATTCCCGAACAACTCGAGCAAAAGTTAGCTCGGACACAGGAACAGCAAGAGACCATCATGTCTGCGACCTCCGTTGATGACTTCTTCAGGCGTCAGGTGGAGGGCGACCATTCGTTCGTTCTGGATGGGGAGGTGAAGCCGACGATGCATCATTGCGCTACTGTTAGTCGGATTGAGCTTGATGCGTTGAAGGATATCAGGAGCAGTATCGTGAGGAAGGGGCATGTTACTGAGATCACTCCAGAGAAGGTTGTTCTGGAGGATGGGAGTTTTGATGCGCTGCCGCATACGCTTTACGTGGATTGTTCGGCGAGTGCGATCAAGAAGCGGCCCTTGAAGCCGGTCTTCGAAGAGAAGAAGATCACTCTCCAGCCTGTTAGGTTCTGTCAGCAGACTTTCAGCTCAGCGCTCATTGGCCATGTTGAAGCCACCTACGGCAACGATATCAAGACCAAGAACTCCTTGTGCGGGCCAGTCGATATGCCCGACAAACCGGCTGACTATCTTCTGGTCATGCAGCAGACTGTAAGTTCACATTCCTCTCTTCTCCCTTTCAAGACTACCGCTAATGCTCATGCTTCTCATAGAACTTCAACAATCTCCAATGGCTCGACCACCCCAAAACCGCCGCTTGGGTCGGTGACAGTCGTTTGAACATCTTCAAAGATGTTATGCCGTTCGGAAATCCTGAAGCTGTTCCTATGTTGAAGGCTGGGATGGGGGTTATGTCGCAGAAGATTTGTGAGCTGTTAATTGATTCGGAGCATCAGGAGGAGGCGAGGGAGATGCTGGAGAGGTTGCAGGCTTCTGTGGGTGCTGAGAAGGCGAGTCTGTGAGAGCGAGGAGGGTGTAATTGAAATCGTCTCTCCTTGATTCTTGTTCAATAGATCTACGCTCAGATTCCATTGAGAGATCACGCGAGTGCACTATTGCGAGAGCCTTGAAGCTGAATGCCTGCTCGCACGAGACATTCTGCTTTGTAATACACCGAAGGATTGCTCGTTCCACAAGCTCTAACGAGGACGCAGAACACCTGAAAGCTACTCGACACCTACCTTCTTCTTCTTCTAATACTACTCTGTTGAACCAAGTCCAGTTCCATACGAACGAAGCAGAAGGTCTGGTTCTGCACGATTTGACCGTCTGACTGAATCCAGAGCTCCACTGGCCCAATCCCAATCGACCTCCGAGTCCCACCTTCCTTCGATCTATCATCACTTCCATTAACTTGCAAGATGCACTTCTCCCGAAATATCCACATCGTCAAAGCCCACGCCGAAGGCGAAATCGGCAATGTGATCATCGGCGGCATTCTCCCGCCACCTGGCGAAACCATGTTCTCCAAGTTCCAGCACTGCCAACAACACCTCGACGACCTTCGCAAACTCATTCTCAACGAACCCAGAGGTCGCTCGGCCATGTGCATCAACCTTCTTGTCCCACCCTGTGATCCAAGAGCGGATGCTGCTTTTTTGATCATGGAGGCGGACGAGTGGGCGACGATGTCTGGGTCGAATTTGATGTGTGTATCGACCGTTCTGCTAGAGACGGGAATGGTGGAGATGCGTGAGCCAGAGACGAGGCTGGTGTTGGAGACGGCGGCGGGAACGGTGGATGTCAGAGCTATGTGTGACGGAGGGAAGTGTCGGCGGGTGGAGTTCGATAGTGTCCCGGCTTTCGTGTATGGGCTTGACTACAGGGTCGATATTCCGGGTCTGGGCGAGATCTCTTTCGATATTGCATTCTCTGGAATTTTCTGCACAGTTGTTGATGCTGCGGCGGTGGGGATCAATTTTGAAGATCCCGACGTCGATGGAGCGGAGATTGTCAAACTAGGGAATCGAATTAGCAAGGAAGTGAGAAGGATGATCACGCCCATCCATCCCCAGAACAAGGAGATCAAAGGTGCCACTAATCTGGTTTTTCGTGGACCGGTGAGAGACACTTCGAATGGGAAGACTGTTCGCAATGCCACCGTCGTGCTGCCAGGAAGGCTCGATCGAAGTCCATGCGGGACTGGCACTTGTGCTCAAATGGCAGTCTTGCATGCTAAAGATCAACTCGCAGTGGGAGAGAAGTTCGTCAGTCGAAGTCTACTTGGTTCGGAATTCCAGGCTCGCATCAAAAGTTCGACAACACTTGAAGAATTTGCGGCGATAGAGCCGACTGTGAGCGGCAGGGCTTGGATCACGGGCTTCGAGCAGGTCGTCTTGGATCCAAGTGATCCGTATCCGCAAGGCTTTCGGTTGGGCGATGCATGGAGCAAGACGGAGTAGTGAGATTCGAACGGCAGATCAGGTTTCCGCGGATGCGGTTCCAGCGGGCAAAGGCCTCATCGGGAAGCAGCTGACAGAAAGGCCGTAGCCGCGGCGACGAGAATTTGTGAGAGAGCTGTGGCTGGTCACTCATCTCTGCAGGATGAAGATCTCAGCCTTGCGCGAGTCGGTGATGTCTCAGGCTTGAATCTACTCCTGCGTTAGTCATACGCGTGGAAAGAGCAAGCGTCGTCGAAGAAGAGCGATACATGCTATACCAGAATCGCATCTCAATGTCGCCCGATTCATCTCCGCTCTCGCGGCAGATGCTACAATTGCGAATACTCAATCCTTCTTTCTTTTCTCAGCAATGGCGACTGCCTCATCAAGACCATCATCCCACTCCAGATCGTCTGCATCATGTAACTTGAAGTTCAACATCTCGCCCTTTCGATTCATCGCTTGGACCCATCGCGGGAAAGCCCAGCCTTTGACTGCCACGACGTATTCGTCTTCGTAGTCCATCTTTACAGCCGCAGAGTAGAGCTCTTCAACCATTTCACCTCCCAGTGCTTTCGGATAATTGAAAGTCCAGGCAACGCCAGTCTCGTCCGGATAGTCCTGAAAGTAGAGTGTTATACGATCCATCTCACAGCCTGCAGTCGTACGATGAGGAGCCAATAAGAACTTTCTATGAACCTCTACCTTGGGATTTGGATCGTCGTCATATCGTGTAATCGTTATGATCGAGGCCAGCTGGTACGTCGGAGTTGCCCGTGGTAATACGACCGGACGCCAGGCTGGTAGTCTGAGAAGGCGTCCCCGGGAAGTCTTCGAAAAGGCTTGCGTGGTGGTAAATCTTTGCCCGAGTCGGAACATTGTGAGTTGGGTACGAAGGACAGAGGAGATGTTGGAAGCATTTGATTGAGAGAAGACTCCTCGTGAACTCCTTGCAAGGGCGGCTTGCCTGTCAATTTCAAATGCTGGCATTGCCTTGCTCATCCAGATCACGTTCTCAGGGGATTTTCTTCAGTTCAACGATTCGACCTGCGGCAACGCTGAGATGCAAGTGAGAACAAACGTTGCTATTTATCAGACTGCACTCCCGGAGACTTCAGTCTTAGCGGTCGAACGATGAATCGGCAGAAATTGTTTACGATGATGTATTTCAACCTAGACTAACACTCTCTCTTCTTCTGCAACCAAACCAGTTCCTCATGCATCGGACCTTGAGTCGACAAACGGCAGGTCCTCGTCCCCATACCAACAACAGTACCTTCGACCGAAATCCGCTTTGACCAAAACCGAGCACGGCAATATCGTCCATCCGATCGAACTCCTTCGCATGAACCGCATGCAACCGGCGTTGGAACGAACAAGCGACGGAGTGAAGAGCGGGGTACGATTGATAGCAGTGGGTCGGCTGCGTTGCAACATGGCGTATGCAGGAACCATTCTGCCAGCTTCCTGTTCGGGCATGACGCAGCCGTGTAGCACCATCTAGCACGAGGTACTACGACTAAGGAGCTCCAGATGTACGAGCGGTCAAAACTCAAACTTCAAACCTTCTTAATAGCCGTCTAATCGCAGTATGTTCGCGCCTCTATTCGTATAACGCTTAATATCTATAATATACTCTCTATAAATTCCTTATCCTAATACCTAGGGATCGTTCTATACGAATATTACTACGAATAGCCTATAATTAGATATAGGAGCCCTAAAAAACCTTATATTACTAGCTTACCTATAAGCTAATATAATAAATAACGTATAAACATACTAGCGAATTAGCCGCGAATAAGTAAGACTATATACTTCTTAGTATAAAGAAAGATATATACGAATACTAGCGTAAACGAGCTATAGATAGGCGTAGGAATTACCTCTACTATTAATATACCCCCTCTAGTACTATCTCCGCTATTAAGATCTACTATAGCTAACGTCTATATATTACTACTACCGCCGCTACCGCTACTACTACTACTACTACTACTACTAGTATCGCTAGTAGTATTACTAGTAGAGTAGGTAAGCGATAGGGCTATTAAGATTAAAGTAAAGAGAGAAGTTTAATTAGATAGAGTACGAACGCTTCTATAAACGCTTTTACGAATACTTCTACTTCTTAGAGATAAACTTACTATTCTACTTATACGTCCTTACCCCCTATATTCGTAGCTTAGTCGTAGGGCCGTTCGTAATCTCCTTTATAGCCTTCTTAGATATCTTCCTCTTCTTTATAAGTACTCTCGCTACTACTACTATCGCCTTATCCGCCTTCGCTATTACCTCCGCCTTCGCTTCTTTATTAAGTACCTACGCTATTTACTACTTACTCGTTAGGGTATTTATAGCTTATAATATATTATTAGCTAGCTTTATACTCTATATAACTAAACTAGATAGGGTATTTACGCTAGCGTTTATACTAGCGTTTATACTAGCGTTTAAGTCTTCCTTAATATCGAATATCTCTAGAGGTTAGTTTAGATTAATAATATACTCTAGCTACGAGCTAGCCTCTATAGGCTACTACTTTAGTAGTAAGATAGTCGATAGCTCTTACTTAATAATTATAGAGGAACTCGCGAGGTCGTTCGTATCGTCGTTTATATTATCGTTCGTTATAAAGAGATTATTATTACTTAGCGTAGGCTACTTCCTTATTACTACTAGAGTTACTATTAATAGTACTATTATATATTTCCTCTTATTAGTCCTAGACTTAGCGTTTATCTAAAAGATAGTAATTATAAACTAGTACTAAAGAGCCTACCCCTTAACTATAACCTTATTAAATAGAATAAGCTTATTAGCTAGCGAGGGTTCGTTAGTAGCCTTTAGACTAATAAGGAACGAATCGTACTATTTAGCCTTATATATATTATTAGAGTATCTAGTAATTAATATATAGTCGTAGTAATCTATAATAGTAGCCCTTAGATTAAACCTATTTAGTAGGCGCTTAAGTAGGAAATCTAGGAGACTCTTATTCTTCTTCGTAAACTTCTACTTAGGCTAACTATCTAATATAGGTAGTATAAGGACCTAAGGCGGTTAATAATCTCGCTACCTATTACGCTCTACCTTTATATATTAGCTATAGACCTTTATCTCGTATTAGACTATAAGAGTAATAGGCGTACTAATCTTCTTACTTCGTAGTAAATTCGTAGACTTTATAGCTAGTAGTTAGCGTAATAACGAGAGGCGTCTAGCTCCTATAGAATAGCTTCTATAGATAGGCCCCTAGCGATAGATCTCTACCTTATTTATAATCGAAGAGAAGTCGTTCGAGTCGTCGTTCGCGGTATCGTTTATAGACTAATCTAGCCTAGCTAAGGGATTAAATAGCGTAAATCCTCGTAGGCTACTAGCGTTAGTAGTAGTAGTAGTAGGGGTAGTAGCGTTCGTAGTAGCGTTCGTAGTAGCGTTTAGTTATCTATTTCGTAATAGTATAGCTAAAGACTTATATACGAAAGGTTACTAAGGACCGTTAGGGTTATAGCCGCTATACTAGCTATAGAATATATACGAGGTAAGTATTATAGTATAATTAATCCCTATCTTCGAGTAGTACTCTAACTAGGTACTAGATATATTAATAATAGCGTATTTATAGTATACTTATATAGTTATTTATATACTTAGAATCTTGCTATATAGTAGGAATAAATACTACTACCTATATAGAAGGGCGTTTCCTACCTCTAGAGTATATAAGGCTAATAGAGCTATCGCTATTACTAAGCCTATAGTATTTTTATTACCTTATACGAAGGCCGCTCTAATTAGTAGGGTAGTATTTATCTAGCGTTCGCGCTAGTATTCGAAACTAGTATAGTTTAATAGACTATAGTAGATAGTTTAAAAGTAGCGTTTAGTAGTAGCTACTACTATCTTAGTTTATAATATACGATAGAGATACTAGCTAAGTCTAACTAACCGAAGATATAGTACTTATAGCTTATTCGTAGTATTAGTCGTAATAATATTAGTAAAATAGTTATAACCCCTAAAATCGACTATACTCGAATAACGCTACGAATAAGCCGTAAATAACCTATAGCTACTTATATAAAATACTAAGGTACCTCTATATTTATTAGTCGTCGTTAACTATTTACTACTATCTACTACCTACTATCCGCCCTATTTATCGTTACGTTCGCTACTCTATTTACTAATAGTAATAATATCTACCTAAACGACTAGACGTCTACTATTACTACTAGATAAATACTATAGTATTATTAAGATCCTCGTATATAGTAGAGCTAAGTAGGCTAATATCCTTCGTATACTCGCTAATAGCTATAGACTTATTATTAGTAAGAGTACTCTCCGCCGCCGTATTAAGGACTAGGGCCTACTATAGTAGATAGTACGACTACCTATAAAGGATATACTCGTTCTACGCTAACGGGTTACTTATACTTTCTACTTCCTCTACTTTATAGATAACGAGACTACTACTATACTAAACCTAGATAGGTATAATATTAGTCCTCGTTATATTACTATAATTTAGAAGGCTATAAGCCTTCGTAAGAGGGTAGAGGCTAATAAAAGAGAGTAGGCTAAGTAATATATCCTTAAGGTATTACGAGAGGAGCTAGATAGTAGCTATATAACCTATTATAGCCGTAGGATACTATATATTAATATACGGAAGTAGTTTAACTTCTATAGTCGTAACTAGCTATACGAGGTACTTATAGAGTTAAATAAAGATATAGTTAATATAAGGGTATTACGCTAGTAATAATATTACTTTCTAGGGGGGAAACGAGTAAATAGGCTAGGGTATACCTATTCTATAGATACCTACTATAAAATAGAGTATTAGGAGTTCTAGGTATATACCTATATCGACGTCTTTTTAAGATTTATTATATAGGTATACGTTAGGGTATTAGGCCGCTCTTAGATCTCCGTTTAGGCCTAATATATAGAAACTACTACTATTAGTAGAGTAATATAAGTACGATTAGTACTATAAATAAGCTACGAACGACTACTAATAGACTCTTAAAGCCTATATATCGTTTAGACTAACTATAGTAAAGAGACTCGCTATATAGTAGATACTTACTTAATATTACGTAAGTAGCTCTATACTAGCCTAGAGGTATACTAATTACGAATAGCTATACAAACGTACTACTAATAGACTCTTAAAGCTACTAACCTAGGATAACTACTTTTATTATAGTACGAGTAAGATAAATTAACGTATCGAGAGCTAGTAGAAGTAGTTATTTACTTATACTAGTAGCTAGCGCGAGTACTTTAAGGAGCTTAGTAACTATAGAGATTATATAAAGGGAAGGTTTATACTATCCTATATCTATAAACGACTATACGAATATACCGCTAACGTATAGTAGGAAGAGTAATCGAATTACTATAGTTTTTATCTATATACTAATCTTAAGGAAGGAGATTACTAACTTTATAGAAACGTAGAATACCTATTGTATCCGTAAGTAGAAGAATAGGCCTTATACTATTAGTAGTATTCCTTTTATACTTTATTACTACCTAGAGACTATTAGCTTCTAGAAGAGAGGAATTACTTACCTATCTAAGCTTATTATACCTATATAGCGTAACTACGAGGACTTCGATATTAAGGAATACCTACTAGAAGAGACTCTTACTTAGTACTATTAAGCCTATTTACCCTAGATCTAGCGCTTAATTAACGTAGAAACGGACTCTAGTATACCTATACCTAGCTCTATACTAGATACGAATAATAAGAGAGTCTACCTATAGGTCTATCGTAAGCTACGTAATACGATTAGAGCTTACTTTCTTATATATAGTAAGGATAGTCTCTAAGAGACTAAGAAGCTATTAGTAACTTAAAACTAGTAGCTAAATCTAGTTAACGAATAACTACGCGAATAGGCTAGTAAGCCTCTATTTAAAGAATAATTAGGCGTATAATTATAGCGAGTCTATTTATTATATATTCGCGGTACTATTTAGATTCTAACTTTCCTAGAATCCTTAGTCTACTTTTACTTCTTAGTACTCTATCTATCTCGAGAATACTACTCGCGGTATATTCGTCGTACTATTCGTACTAGCCGCTACTATTACTAACTATACTATTTATACTATAGATAATCTCGCCGCCTAGTTAAAGGTTAGGGAAGCTAGGCTTAATTATTAACTTTATAGTAGAATATTATAATATTATATAGATAGAATATAATAATACTTAAGGAGCTCCGTAAGATAGTATATACGAGTAATATTATCTACTTTTTATAAAAATTAGTTAATATTTAACCTTACTATCGCCGTCGAGGGGAAATTTTAATCCTAGAGCTTTATAAGCTTTAACGTTAATAAGCTACTTAGACGTTACCTTATCTAGCTACTATACTATTTGCTACTCTATTCGCTATTATTCGCTACCTTATTTAGATCTAATTATCGTTACTATTATCGAATTTAATTAACGTTACTATTATTACTACTATTATCGAATCTTTATTTAATCCTTTACTCGCTATTATTAGATACTATTATTAGAAGCCTATTATCGCTTACGCCTATATCTTCGCTCTCTTCCTTCTATAACTTCTTCTTCCTTAAACTATCTAATAAGCTATTCCTCCTCTTTATAGCTACTACTACTACCCTCTAATTCCGCTATCTATAAACTACTAGTTAGTTCTATTTAGTTAGTTAAGCTTAATAGTAAGACTAGTATAACGACTACGATAGTAACGACCCCTAAGCCTATAAGAATACCTCTTAGTAGCTACGTAAGTATAACTACGCTAGAAGGGCGATAGAGACTAATAAGGGTATTATTTATACTATAGCCTATTACTAGTAAGTTTACCCTATTCGCGGTCGTATTTATAGGCTATTCGCTAATAAAATCTAGGTATATAAGGCTAGGAACTCTTAGTAATATATACGCTATTAAGGCTAGTACTAATAAGGTATATACCTTCTACTATATTAAAGGTAAGTTAGCGTATACTTGTCTTAAGTACCTACTACTACTACTACTACCTCTACTACTAGTAATTCCTAACGAATAACGAGTTACTAACCTCGAGAAGAAGGTAGATAAGCTATAGGCGAAGTTAGCCGTAGTAGAGAGTAAGTATAAGGTATTAGAGAGTAAGTTAAGTAAGGTAGATAGTAATTTAAGGAAGTAGATTAGCGCTTTTAACGCTATAAAGAAGAAAGTAAAGCGTTAGATAGGCTCGAAGTGGAATAAGGAGCCTAACGAGATAGATACTACTAATTGAGAGACTGTTCGGAGGCTGTTCGTAGCGTCGTTCGCAAATAATCAATAAATCAAGTGATTGCGAGCTGAGTTTTAACCGCTGGTAGATCCGGAGCTCCGTCACGACCAATGTGGCAAGTGGGAACTTGTTTATCGGCGCTTTGCATCACCAAGATACGGCATGGCGAAGAGCTTGGATGAGCTTGGTCGTGTGCCCCAGCAGGTTCAAATGCAGCTCCGTCCGCAGGGTTGAAAAAAGATCCATCACTCTCCAATTCTCCACTGCAAGAGACGAAATCATGCGCTTGCTGTACACTCTTTGTTCACTGGCGTTGCCAGCCTACGGCTTGGTCGTGCTGGAAGAGCTCCAATCGATTCCTCATGGATGGGTTGCTTCCGGAAAAGTGCATGAGAACACTCCAATGCGGCTGCATGCAGCTCTGTGAGTATCAATATCTCGAAGAGCATGGCCTTCAGCTAACAATTGGTGAAGCAAGTACCAAAATCTCGATCGATTGGAGGCAGAGCTCTCAGCCGTATCGACGCCTTGCAGTCCACGGTATGGAGAGTATCAAGATCTGAACAACCATTGGGGAATGTTTGCTCCCTCCAATGAGTCCTCCAGCAAAGTGACGGGATGGCTTCGACAGCATGGGGCAACGGACATCAAGAGTGATGGACAGACCGTCAGCTTCTTGACCACAGCCGGCAAAGCGAACTCGATGTTGAACACGAAGTTTGAACTTTACCGAAGAGGCAATGAAGCTCGCCTGCGGACCACGGTAAGACAGCTTTGATGGTGGAAGACTCAGTTTTACTGATATCGAATAGGCGTACTCTGTCCCGAATGAATTGGCCGAACACATCGATCTCATCGCTCCTACAACGTACTTTGGACAAATGGAGAGCCAAGCAGTGATGCCTGAAAGAGTTGACTTGGAGAGTCTCGAGGAACCATCGAAGAGGGATGACCTCGAGCAGCTGACGAAGAGAAACGATTTGAACCCATCGTGCTTGACCACCTACGTCTCGAAACGGACTGGACGCAAGTATGAGGCCATCACTCCAGAATGTTTGAAGCGTGAGTCGATCGCACCATAAGTAAGACATCTCCTGACATCCTGCCTCTCAGAGCTGTACAACACAGAAGGCTATATGCCAGATCCGAAGTCCGGCAGCAACATCGCCTTCGCCAACTTCCTCAACGAGACTCCGAGCTACAGCGACTTGAAGCTGTTCGAGCAAGAGTTCAACCTACCACCGGCTAGCTTCGACATTCTTTCTTTGATCAACGGCGGTGTCAATGATCAGAATCCATTGACCGAGACCGATGGCGAAGCGAACTTGGACGTGCAGAACATCATCGGCCTCGTCGATGGTCTACCAGTGTACAGTAAGCACAGAGCCCCTCCGCACATTGATCAACGTCTTAAGAAAGAAGCTGACTGCTCCACCAGCATACATCACCGGAGGTGAGGCCAATAATCCATGTCCAGCGGGCTATCTACTCACTGCTCGACAGGCGTTGCTCCTTTCTACCCTGACTTGCTGCTACCGAATGCATCCGCTGATACCAACGAGCCATACTTGCAATACTGTGAGCACACCCAAGAGCAACAAAACAGTCTGCACATCAACTGACTTCAATTCCTTTCCAGTCTCATATCTGCTCTCGCAGCCAAATTCGAAGATACCGTATGTACTGTCTCATAGCTACGGCGACCACGAGAACACCGTAAGTGAAGACCCTTCGATCTTTCCGCTACAGCCAACATGGTGTTTATTGACTGGGATTCTTCAGGTACCCGATCGATATGCAGCCCGCATCTGCAATCAGATTGGAATGCTCGGGCTTCGTGGCAGGAGTGTGCTCTTCTCATCTGGAGACGAAGGAACTGGAGCCGTTTGCCGAAGCAATCGTCCGGTCGGCAACATCTACAATGGCCATCCCGAGTTCACTCCCCAGTTTCCGAGCACCTGTCCATATGTGACTGCCGTCGGTGGAACGCAGGCATACAACCCTGAGGTCTGTGAAGAAAGTTCGGCTGCTCTTGTTGCTTTGCTGATATGCAATTCCACAGGTCGCCTGGAATGCTTCAAGCGGTGGCTTCTCAAGGTCAGGCTGCTCATGTCCGTCGTCGAGGAGATACTGACATTCAAACAGATACTTCAAAACGGCTTGGTACCAGAAAGACGCAGTCTCGTCCTACCTCTCCAGCCACATCAATCCCGTGGCAAAGACATACTACTCCGAGAACAACTACACCGACTTCGGTGGAAGGGCAGTGCCGGACGTCGCAGCGCATTCGCTTTATCCATAGTTCGTCGAGGTTCCAGGCGATATTGGTTCTCATGCTGACTCGAGACAGCTACCTCCTGTACATCAACGGATCCAGAGCGCTGTCTGGCGGCGTGAGTATCCAAAGTCCCCATGAATCGTTCAGGTCTGATGGCTTACTGACTCGGCTTTCAGACATCCGCAGCCGTGCCGGTCTTCTCCAGCATCGTCGCATTGCTCAATGACGCTCGACTGAGAGCCGGAAAGCCAGTCCTGGGCTTCCTCAATCCATGGCTGTACAGTTCTGCCAGTACGCTTGACGACATCACCGGAGGAGCAGCTTTGGGATGCGGTGGCGTCAATCTTCAGTCTGGGCAGACCATTGAAGGTGCTGGCATCATTCCGTATGCTAGTTGGAATGCTACCCAAGGATGGGATCCAGCGGTAAGATCAGCTCGCAACTTGACTATGTGAGAGTATTGCTGACGAAAGATTGCTTGCATCAGACTGGTCTTGGAACTCCTGACTTTCAGAAGATGAAGGCGTCGGCGCTGCAAGGCTGTCCAGGAAAGAATGGGGGAGGATGGCATGGTGGATGGCACGGCAGCTGGGGAGGTCACGGAGGGTGGTGAGATCTTGTGGTTGACCGAAGTCTGAAGAAGACGACCGCAGCGGAGGAAAGCTTCGATGCAACTATTGCGAGACGTTGATGTATGATCTGTGGCCGCTCTCACGATGCTCAGATCGTCATAGATCACAAAAGCCATTTTGTCGTCTCACTTTCGTGCCCAAACAACTCGAATGCAGGTCTCGCCACCGATTGCTTGAGCTCTTCGCGGAGTTGTGTCTTCAAAGAGCTCAAGTTGGCTGAAGAGTCGCTCACGAATGGTTCAGAGAGTCCTTCGACGGGTCAGTCGGGGATGAGAAAGGCGTGGGAGTACAATCATACTGTCACTCACGGCCAGAGTCGTCGCAACAGCAGCGGGGAGTCAATTGACTTCTCAAGCAAATCGGGAGCGGCTTCGACAATGCGTCGGCCGATCTTTGGACGGATGAGTTGTTCTTCGGTTTCCTTGATGCTGAGTTCTTGGAGTATCGGCTTCAGGTGCGTGCCGATATTTCCCAACCCCAATGACTTGTGATGTGACCGGAAAGTTGGAGAAAGGCTGAAAAGGCGGGTCCGTTGCTGGGTGCGATGTCATCGTCGTCCATTTGATGGGATATATCCAGCCGCCGGGCTTTATGGCCTCAACGAGAATGCTAATGATGGCTTTCAGCGGCACACCGTAAGACTCGGCCGAGACGTTACGCTGCACGACAAGATCGCAGACGAAGTGGTACTTATCGGATTTGTAATAGGCAATGTCTACATAGCCAACCTCCTTACTGCTTACCAATGCATTTGTTAGGAATCATCCTGCCACTAGTCGATCGTTCCATGTACAAGATAGTGCTTTCAAAATTCCAACAGATCACCAAGCAACATATAAGTGCGACTGACTGTGACCTGCCAGTAGAAAAGAGCACCCTTTCGCAAGATCATCTCGCCTTGACCAACTATACGTGATACACAACTCCCGCAAGATGTCGTCCGCAGCCACTATTGTCGTCCTAGGCAGCACAAGTGGTCAAGGCCGCGCCGTCGTACGTGCCATCCTATCCCATCCTGCCCTCACGCATTACCACGTCGTTGGCGTGACCCGCGATGTCGACGGCTCCCCTGCAAAAGCTCTCCTCGATGCGCACCAAAGCGACCGCTTCCACCTCATCTCAGCCGATGTCTACGATCGAAAGAGTCTCACCAAAGCGTTCGAAGGTGCATACGGCGTCTTCGCAGTGACAAACGACACCATTCCCGGCAAGCGTATGGAGACCGAGGACGACTTGACGCACCAACTTGACGCTGGAAAGAACATCGTCGCAGCCGCGAGGGAGGCGGGAGTTGAGCACTTCGTGTTTACCTCTCTGCCGAATGTTACGAAAGCGAGTGGTGGGAAGTACAGCAAAGTATCCCATTTCGACTTCAAGGCGAAGATCGAAGAAATGGCGAGGAGGGAGCTGAAGAGCTCGACTACCTTGTTGCCTGGTTTGTGCTATGCCATGCCATCCAGTCGTACAGTGTGATTGACGTGAATAGGGTACTTCTTCGGCAACCTCAATTGGCCGTGGTATTGCCATCGTGACGGCGAGATCGTGCGTTTCTGCGCCCCGATATCGAAGGATACGGAGTGTGAGTGGGTCGATGCGGAATATGATCTTGGTGTTTTTGCCGCTGGTGAGCAGTTTCACAGCCCTTTACATGTCGACTGAATGTAATGTCTGACGAATACAGCTGCTTTCGCCGCGGGCCCAACAAAGACCCGCAACAAAGTCTATCCGCTCGGTCGGAAATACAGCCTCGCGCAGCTCGCGTCAATTCTCGGGAGGAGAACTTCGGTCAAGGCAGAAGTACGACCGTCGACGCTAGAAGAATGGGAAGACGCGACTGTCGCAGTAGTTGGACCTGGTGTTCGGGCCGAAGTGAGGCAGATGATGGAGTGGACGGAGGTGATGCCGAAGGGAAAGGTGGGATGGGGGACCATCGATTTGGCAGATGATCGTGCGGAGGAAGAGCTTGGGGTAAGACCTAGTTCTTTCGAGGAGTGGTTGGAGAGGTCTGGATGGAGAGGTCCGCCTGTGTCGTAGTAATACAATAGCGTTTGAAGCGAAGCATGATCGCGACTCGTTTTGGTGTTCATGACGGTTCAACATAGCAATGGTAGTATGATGAAGCTCTGCACTGTGCGGATGTGTGTCGATATCATCATTTGCCGCAGCTGTACTGAAGAATGTCAGACGATGCTGGAGTATGACCTGGAGATTGAGCTCGTGGCATAGACTTCGATGGCTGGCTGCCTTCACATAGAAGCGTTGGCATCAGGATATTCTTCGATGCCTCGAACGAGCGACAGGATCTTCTTCAACACTTCGGACAAGCGACAGGGTTAGTGTTAGCCGAAGTTGGTGCAAGCGACGGTGAAGATGGAACGTTGCTGGACTTCTCCAGAATGCGTCCACGCAGCCGAACTCGATTCCTGGTCGCGTCGAGTTCTCTTCCTCTTGATGTTTGGTATCGACATGCAAGCTACCATCACGAGTGATCTCTCAGGTTCGTTGAACGTGGCTGCGGCATGTCATTTCAAAGGGGTGGTGATCGCTGCGGCTGATAGCTGCCTTGCTGGAGAGGTGGTTTTGGTGCAGATGGGCCGATTGATAGGAGTGCCGAGTGTCGCGCTGTAGCTGTACAGTGGTCTTCTTCCGCGGCCAGGTGCGCTTGATGGAGGACGTCGGGAAGCCAACTCATCCCCAGTGTTCATGGTGCTGGCGCTGGTTGAATCGTTGATCTGACTGGTATCGTGGTTGCTTTGCCGTCGATGATGCTTCAACGTTGGAACCTTCGCCGTAGAGAGGACGGGACTGAGTGGCTGGGTGTCAAGGTCGATGTCTGCGAGCATCAGGTTTGAGCAATGGCAAAGTGAGCCCGAAAATGGGTTGGAGAGTGAGCTGGTGTTAAAACTTTGGACGGTTGCCTTAACATGCGAGCTGCTGCATAAGAATCTTGTTCGATCTCTCAAACGAGCGACAGGGTTAGGGTCAGCCGAAGATGGTGCAAGCGATAGTGAAGATCTCGTTGGATCGAAGCCGCCGTTGCTGGCCATGTCGAGGGTCGTCTTCGCCACAACTCATCCTCAACTTCTCTCCAACCGATCCACCACCCACCCCACCTCCATTCGGTGGGGATTGATCTTTTCAATACCCTGGATCATCTTCAGTCGCGCTCTGAAAATTGTCCTCGTTCTTCTCTGCGAAACTCCTCCTCAGTCCCTCTCAACCCGATCCACCACCCACCCCGCCTCCGCTCGGTGAGGTTTGTGTTTTCCCCGAGTCTTTTGGTACGTCTTCAGTTTTCGTTCTGAAAGCAATCCTCATTCCTCTCTGCGAGACTCATCCTCGGTCTCTCTCCACCCGATCCAGCACCCGGCCCACCTCCGTTCGTTGGGGGTGGGTGTCATTTGGATTCAGAGCCATCCGGCGATGGTCTCAATAATGATGAACGGGATGAGGTACCAGCGATCGACTCCGCAACGTAAAGGCCAGGATTGCTAACGTAGGAGAAGTTCGAGCCTTTGTAATACTGCAGCCAATCCGCCTTTCCAGCCTGAAATTGGTAAACATTCCCGATCTGACCTTTCGAAGACTTTGAAGCCTTGCGACCAGTTGCGACGTTGGCTGAGGCATAGTATTGCTCCTGCAACTCGGCGCTGTAGAACTCTGTGAAGTTGGTGATTCAATATCCGGATGATTGAAGCGGCGGTTGGACTAATCTCGATGAAGTTTCGCTCACCATGAGAAGCGCCGGACTGCGGATGAATGGGAAGTTGAGTAGTGGAGAGAATCATCGAAGACAGTGGCAGATTCTGACAGAGGTCGGCTTGAGCATTGAGCTGGTCTCGTCAGGCTCGGTGGCTGCTTCAACGTGGGAGGTGCTCGCAGGAGGGACCCTTGGATATCTTGGACGGGCGACAGGGTCAGGGCTCGCCGAAGTTGGTTGCGAGGCGGTTGAAGAGTTTGTGGTAGATGTGTGGTAAGAGGGGATTCTTCAGCCAAGAAGAAGTGTGGTCCGCGAAGCCGGTTAAGAGGTGACAGAAGCGAGGTGATGTCGTGAGAGGAGTTTTAAGTGTATGTGAGGCCTTTGCAATCCAGATTGAATGATTGTTGCTCTTGTCGCGGGATGGCGATGTTGGCTTTAAGGATCGCAGGAACGGCGGGAATGCTGCTGCTTGGATCGATGGGTCCTCTCTCGATGCTCGTCGCTTGACTTTCAAGATTGGCAGTGCGCATGGAATGATTGCAGTTATTGATATTGGGTGTAGGTAGGCGATCAAAGAAGGCGACTTCGTGGTGTGGTTGGGTGTATCTTCGCAGGAGTGTCCTCTAGATTTAAGGTCCGTTTCGTAGCTTCTTGCATGGCTCGAGGCAACGAAGAAGACCGTGACTTGTCGAGATGCTTTGCAGTCGAACTTTCGATTGAGCGTTATGCATGAAGAGCTGAATCCGGATTGGATGGATAGATCAATTGCTGTCTTCTCATTTTGTCGACGGCTGAGTTTAATGTCCGGTGCTGTGGGAGTGAACGCAATCCTTAGTGCTAGTGGTAGTAGCGCTTAGGAGGGGTGCAAGCACCCCCCCACCGCGTTTGGGGTGTGTTTGCGATGATGTAATGGATTGCAGGGTTAGGGATACCCGACGATAGTGGTGGATCGAAAGGATCTCGACGAAGAGGCTTCTGCTATTGCAAGAGGTCTCGATAGCGTAGGAGAGAACCGGGTTACTCGCTCGGCTTTGAGAATGCTCTCTCTTCAAGATAGCTAAGCAGCTGTTCAAGTCTTTAGTACTACGGGGAGTAAATGCAATCCTAAGTACTCGTTGCGGTAGCGCTTAGGAGGGGTGTAAGCACCCCCCTACTACGTTTAGGGAGAGCGATATCGTAGTAGGTATAAGGGTTAGGGATACCCGAAGTTAGGGATTAAAGTTAGGGATTGTATTTTTATTATATCCTCTTCGAAGACGTCTTTATTAATAAGGATAGTCTATAGTAGAAGTAGAGGAGTATTAGACATCTATATCTATAAGTAAATTCTAGTTCTATAGGGGAGGTAAAGGTAGTCTATAGTACTTATAGTAGTAGGTATTATCTTCTAGTTAAGGGTATTATAATAGGGATATCGTTATAGATATTAGCTATTAAATAGAATCTACTTAGGTAGAGTAATACGCTACTATTCTTATCTAGAAAGTTAAGTCGAGTATTAAGACTAAAGAGATTCCTAAAAACGAGGAGATCTTATAGAGGTTTATACTATCTTCTAAAAATACCTCTTTAGTATAATTAACTCTTTAATATATTATAGTATTATAAGTAAGTACCCTCTATTATATAAGTCGAATAACTCTCGAGGATTAGTATTTTTAACGAGTATATAGTATAGTAGGAGATTTATAACTTTTAGTAGCTCTCGTTAGAAGAGCGATTAATTTATAGCTTTTCTTATTAACGTCGCTCTTATCTTTACGTATCGATAATCCTTAGTACTACTAAACGTAAACGTAATATTTAGTACTCGTTATAGTAGCGCTTAGGAGGGGTATAAGTACCCCTCTACTATATTTCTAGTTAGTAGAAAGGAGGGGAGATAAAGAGGTAGTAGAGTAAGGGATAGTAGAAGTTAGAGGACTACTACTATCTTATAAATCTCGAGTTAGGAGGCTTTAAGCTAAGCGATATTACTAATTCTATTAGCTAGTAGTAGACTATAAGATTCGACTCGATCCGAGCTTAGTAATTTAGTTTATCTTTATTAGTCTCTACTAACGAATTCCTATTTCTTTTCGTAGCTATTGTTAATACTTAGTTTTTAGTATCTATCGAGGGTAGAAGTATAGGTATTAGATTCTATAGCCTACTATATCTACCCCTACTATAGCTTTAAGCTAACGTAATCCCGAGTACTAGTTAAGAGGCGCTTAGAAGAGGTATAAGTACCCCTCTACTACGATTCTAGTACGTTTTTAGAGAGGGTATATATAAATAATAGAGTAAGGGATTATCGAAGTTAAGGGATTACTATACTTTCGTATTAGGCGATATTTTAGAAGCTTATAGTATAAGTCTAGTATTTAGGTTATAAGAGATAAGCTATATATAATAAGATTAGAGACTAGTTATTTAATTATCCCTTAGCTTTCGCTTCGTATCTACTATTAGTCCTTAATCTCTATAGGAGCGAATATAATCCTAAGTACTAGTTAAAGGGCGCTTAGGAGGAGTATAAGTACCCCCCCTACTATAATACTAGTATATTTTTAGAGAGAGTATATATAGAAGATAGGGTAAGGGATACTCGAAGTTAGTAAGTAACTAATAGATTTATAGCTAGTATCGTCCTAGCTAGAAATAGTTAAGTATCTTCTCTCTCGCTTAATAGGTTCTATTCGTAGTACTATTAAATACTATATAATCTTTTATCCGAGTCGAGGATCGCTATATATTCTAGTTAACGTTCGAATAGTATAGGTATATAATAGGGTTAGAGTTACCTAAAGATAGGTTATAGATAGTTACTATAGAGTAGGTAGTATATAGTATTTAAGGCGAGAGGAGTTTCTAGTTATCTAATCGTCTAGGCTTTTAGAGCGGCTATCTTATACTATTATAGTAATATATATAAATACCTCTCGTCTTAGATACTTAGAGTAAGAAGTATTACTACTATAGGTAGTTAAAAGAGTAACTAAAGCTAGCGTAGTAAAGTAGCTAGGTTAAGCTAACTAAGGAGGACGAAATAAGGACGCTATAGCCGTCTTATAAGCTTTCTCTCCTCTCTCTACTAAGCCTTAGACTACGAATTATTCGATATCGAATACGGAGCTTAGTACTTAAAGGGTTTAATCTTCTTAGTCTAGCTTAGTAGGAGAGTTATTATTTCGTAGCTATTAATATTAGAGGTTATATAAGTACTCGAACGCTTCTCTTTAATATTAGCTATAATAGTAAAGATTCGCTTCCTATATACGATACTACTTTATTCTTAATATTATCCTTTCCTCCCTAGTACTATTAATACTAAACGCGATCCCTAGTACTTAGAGAGAGGCGCTTATAGGAGGAGATAAGCCTCCTCCCTAACTATAATTCTAGTTCGTATTTTAGAGAGAGTATAGGCGAGCGAAAGGGTTAGAGTTACCTAAAGTTAGGGAGAGCGAGAGAGTATAGTTTAGTAGGAGATATTATTAATATAAGGCGAGTAAAGAAGTATAAGCTAGTTTAAACTCCGAAGGCGGATACGATAGTTTCTACGAGTAGTAAGAGGCTATACTAAAGTCTTTCGAGTATAATCCTTAGTCCTAGTAGCGCTAACTATCCTTAGTAAACCTAACTCGACCTAACTACTTTCCCTTTCTCCCTACTCTCTACTAAAACTATCTTAGACTAGCTAAATAGTAGATAATATCTTTAAAATATAATCTATAGTCCTTATTACGCTAACTATCCTTAGTAAAGCTAACTCGACCTAACTATCTACTCCTCCTCTCTACCTTTTACTAAGTTAGTAGAGTAGGAGTAGTAATAATCCTAGATAAGGCTTAAAGAGGGAATAAAAAGTATATAGGTAGTATAGAGCGTACCTTTAAGTTAATATATTATATCGAATACTATAAATAAGGTAGGTAGAGTAATTATATAGAGAGGTTAGATAAGTAGTAGGATTTAATAGAGCCTAATCTAGTAGGGTATCGTAAAGGTATAATAAATTATCTATAAGAAGGTATAGTCTAAATTAAAGTCGTATCTAGCTTTCGAATAATTAGACGTAGTCTCTTACTTTTAGATAGTTATATATTATCTAGCTAGTAGAGGTAGATTAGCTAGGAAGTATTAGGGGTTTCTATATTTTTCTACGTAGGAAATATATACTAGAGTTAATAATTATAGTTAAAATCGAGAGAGAGTTAATAATTAAGAGAGATATAGTCTTATATAGATAATAGTTAGTAATTACTTCTACCGACTTCTACGGCTAGCTTAGTATAGGCTAGCTAGCTAGCTTCTACGGTAAATACCGAGGCTACTAGCGCCTACCTTTAACCTCCGAGCTACGAGCACCTTTATTATTATTACGACACCTACTTTATATACATACGACTAGCTTCTTATATATTACGCGACATAGATAGATATAGTAAAATCCTATATACTAAACTTCTTCTCTTCTTTCATAGCTTCCTCTAGAAGTACCTCTATATATATAAATACCTTCGTATATCCGACCCTACTAATAGAGCTATATTACACCCTCTATTAAGATCTATCGCCTATAACCCCTCTTTAGCTCTATTACCTACTTAGCGACTATAGGTAGGTTAGTCTATAAGCGCCGGGTTATATTTTTAGTAGTTAGTACGAGGGTAGAAGATATACCCGTCTTCTTCCGACTTCTAACCTTCGAGTATTCGATAATACGCCCTCGTAAAACCGCACTCCGACAGATTCGATATAAGCAAGAGTATTTATAAGAGTAACGCTAGCGTAGCTATATTAAGGAAAGATATAAGAACATAAGAAATACGATACATACGATATTCGGTATATAGGAGCTTCGGTACGAATAACCTAGTACTATAGAATAACAGATATAATAGTTCGGCTATAGAAATAGGCTCGAGTCTATAGTTAGTTAAACGAAATAGGTACATACGGAAAACCGGAGATTATATTATTAGGTAGACGTATCTAATAGGCGAAGCTCGAATATATACTATACGAATACTCGAAACCTTAGGAAACTAGAAGGGTAACGCTATACTTTACTACTCGGCGGAAGTAGGTATAGCGGAAACCCTAATAACTACTTCTCGCGAATACGACGACTACCCTCGGTAATACGCTCTCCTTTGTTAAAATTAGATACTATCTATAGATAGCCGAGATTACGCCCCGACTTAACTACCTTCGGACTATTAAGATTCGAAACCGCTATAGGATAAGGTATTTAGAAGAGTCGTTCTAGGTAGAGGCTTAGAAAGGGGTAACTACTCGTAAGGCTACGATCCCTAGAATAAGGTTTATTACTCTAGATCGAAGCCGCTAACTAAATCGTAGCTGCCTAACATAGCAATAGCTATTAGGCCTATACGTATAGGAAGGAAGTATTAATATACAACCTTACCTCCGGACCTCGCTAAGAAGAATTACTATTAATTAGCACCTCTTACTTCTAGTAATAGCGAACTCGTTACTAGTACCGCACCTATACTATAACTAGCACTACCCTTATATATTACTTTGTACTATATATACCTGTATCCCTACTTTCTGTTACACGCTTACTGTTTAAACTGTTTAATTTACGTCTATCTATCTATATCTATACCCTATTACTAAACTCGGCTTAAGGCTATGTCTTATCGTTACTTAAGTTGTAAAACCCTTACAAAAACATTGCTTCTGTTTGTTTTAATTGATAAGGACGCTTTCGTGTCCAATTTATATCCCTCGTGTTACTAAACAAGTAATAAATCCCTATATCTCGCTTTTACACCCCGCCGGGGTGCGAACAATCTACTACTAGGATTCCGACTACTAGCCCCTAGGACTAACTACCTTCTACTACATACTTTACTAGAGGAAGTAGTTTAAGTAGATCTAAGTTACCTCTTATAAGTAGCTCGCCGCTATAGGAGTCTAGGTTAGGAGAAGAGTCTCTAATCGATTAACCTTTAAGATAGGAAGATCCTAACGCTAACCCTAAGTTCCGTAACGTTCTAGTAGACCTTAGTCCTTCTAAGCTAAAGGTATCTACTACCGACAGGTCTTCTAGCTCTAAAGAGGTTAAGACTCCTACCTCGGAATAGTCGCTAACTAGAGCGAGTATAAGTACTACTTCTAGAGTCCCTACTCTACGCCCTTTACTTCTTAACCGCGGAAGATCTTATCGTTCCTAGATAGCTACTCCTATTACTACCGCTAACGCTAACAATAGTAATAGCGGAGGAAGTAGCTAGGCTACTAGGTCTTCTACTAGCGCTACTTAGTAGGCCGATCCTTAGGCTATTATCTAGTAACTAGCTTTAGTTCTCCCTAACTTGCGGCCTAAAATACCTATACTAGGCTCGAGTAAGAATCCTCTCTTCGATAGGAAGAACGTCTCTACCTTTATCGATCGTTTCGATAATTTAATTACCGAGTATAACCCTAACTTAACCGATATTAAGAAGTTGTCTCGCTTCCGACTAAACACCGATCCGCTAACTCGCCCGCGTATTACTCGAGTTCTAGGGTACGAAGATAGGGATTATAAGAAGTTCCGTATCGAGGTTACTCGCGAATTTGCCTAGACCGATACCTTTATACTCCTTAGAACCCGCTAGTATCTAGAATAACTTGCCGGTACTAATCGTTCTATAGGAGATAACTTATCTAGCTACTACCGCTAGTTTATTACTACGAGTAAGAAAATTAAGAAGGCAGATATAGAAGATAACTCTCGTACCCGACTATTCCTCTAAGGACTTCCTAATTAGTTATAGCGAAAGCTATATTAGAAGTTAAACCTACACCCCTTACGCGAATATAGCTTCCGGGAGTTCGGCAAGATCTTCGACGAAGCTGTACGCCTAATTGAAGGGAATAAAGGGTACAATCTTACCTAGAAGGAGACGACAATATAAATAAAGACTCTATAGAAGTCTATCGAAGATAGGTAGCCTATATTAGATATTAACTTGTCTTATATTTCGAATATTACTCCGGCTTCTTATAATACTAAGATTAGCTTACTTACCGATCGGCTTTATCGTATAGAAATCGCTATAATATAATGCTAGTACCTAAGTAGAGTAATACTACTTAACCCTTAAGCTACGGATTAGATAAGAAATATCTCCGGTAGGTATAATACTAGAGTCTTTACTATGTAGTAGAGGAAAGCTCCTCCAATAGGTCCTACTATAGCCGATAAGTACTAGAACTACGGTAAGCCTAGTTATACTAGAGCTACCTATAAGATATTTAAGATATTCCTTAATACTAGTTACTACTATCTACTAGATAACAAGTAGTACTTAGGACCTAAGGGCAGCTATAACCCGAAGTCTATAATATAGCGATAGGATAGAACTAAGCTAAAGCTATATAGTATACTACTAGCTATTCGAATAGAATAGCCTACCGAAAAGATTACCTTTACGGGAACTAATACTAATAAGTTTCTAGCTAAATAGAGAAGTAATAATAGCTCTATTACTAGAAACTCTACTTTAACTCCTATAGCGCTACCTACGTTATCGTCGGCTAAGGTCTACTTCGCCGGAGTTAGCGAATCTAAGGAATTATATAATCCTGCCTTCTAGTATATATAACGCTCTAAGATTATCGAAGAAGCTACGGATACCTTTAATTAGTATAAATATAGATCCTTCTATATTACTCCTAAGTACTT